>JBAMYA010099505.1:0-20618 GCA_037176975.1 Arrhamphus sclerolepis | reverse complement strand
CCCCCCCCCCCCCCCCCCCCCCCCCCCCCCCCCCCCCCCCCCCCCTCCCCCCCCCAAAATCGTTTGTTATATAGTGGACATACAGATTTAAAACACAGTTGTTTTAATACGGTATAATATTCAATCTTTAAAATTGCTGATTTATGTGCATTGTTTGACACCTCAGAAAAAATAATTACTGGAATCAGATTTTGCAACAGAATATGCAATTGCAACGTCAGTTCATTCTGCAAAATATTACTTTTTCATAAAAAGGCCTTAACAATTGCATGGCCTAATTTCCTGTCTTATGTCACTTTCTCTGTACAGAATAGCAGTTTCTGTGTCATAACTTTTATATGTGTTTCTAAGTTATGACACTCAACTTGACAACATTTTTCTCTTGTCAAATAGCAACAAAATGCATGTTTCATAATGTTCCTTTCTTTGCTTCTATAGATGAGGTGCAGTGGGTATTTGTTAACTGACTCTCATGAAAGAATACACAGCATTGAGGCTCATCTTATGCAATCATTTCACTTTTATAGGTCAATATAACTCATAAATCTTACAGTGGAGGAAGACCTGACCTGAAAAGTAAGTAATGACCATCTCCTGCTGTTGTTTAGGAGACTCTGGTTTTTCTATGGTGATTTTGAGTTAAGCACTAAGTAATTTTTATGCTATTTGTACATGTACATTTTTAAATTCATTGAGGACAATAGATTGCAAACTACTTAATCAACTTAAGTCATTTTAAGCCTCCAGCAAAATGGCAAAGCAATAACCAGTATAGTGTCAAACAGCAGCTATCCCTCAAAATGAAACTACTTTCATACCTATATATGCATAAAAACATCTTCTCAAGCTGTTGTTCAATTTCTTTGCAAAGCACAATAAAGCAGATGTCTCTTCTCTCAGAGACTTTATCTTTGGAGCTCCAGCCAATGAAAGAACAAGGAATGGGTTGATATCACTGTCAGGAAGGGAATCCTGTGGAGCATGAAGGAGACACTGTAAGCATAACATGGTATTCAAAGTCTCGCAGTTTTACTCTTCATTTATTATTTGGATCAAATGAATTAAATACCTGTTCAGCCAGTATTTGCAATGTTGACGGACATATGGGAGTAGCTCTGTATCAACCCCATACAAATGGGAATGGCATCTCTTTAGTTTTCCATACATTTTACCACATACATATATGTTAAAAGAAGCAGCTGTTCACAGATCAGATATGCTCTGTGTGTTATCAGGATATGAAATAAGGGTTACTAAGAGGACATGTACAAAAAGCCTAAATTTTGTTGAATATGGCTGCAAGTTTAGTTTCATTGTATTTGTGGCCTCTGTTTGGCTTTGAGGAAAAAATAAAAAGAAAGGTCTAATGCAAAACAAAACAAACAAAAAAAGTTTTGTTATTCAAACACGAAAAGATTGAGCGCTGGATCTGGCATCTGTAGAAGGAAGCAATTTTACATGATTAAGAGGCATTCAGCATGACTATGGAGGCTTATATGAAGCACTCGAAATTTACAGTGTTGTGGTTTCAACCCATCAGCCTCATTGATCACATGAGCAAAGAAAACAAAATCAAACTCAGTGTATTCTACATCAGTCCCATCGTTTCTGGGACATACGCATTTGTCAGAACTCAGTGGGGCTCTCAGTGTGCATGTTACTGATTGCTCAAGTAGCCTAAAGAACACATTCGGGCTCACACAGATCTGTCCCTCAGAGTAACAGGATTCTGTCTGCACTGCTGCATTTGGCTGAAAGGGGCAAAGCACGGGGGAAAGGGACAAAGCAAGACTCTGGAGAAGTCGGATGTCTGTGAAGTGACAGAGGGGAGTTTGGGCTTAGAGAGGAGATGGGCAAAAAAAGAAAAAAAATGTGGAGCAGCATCAGCAAACAGTCCAGAGAAGAGAGCCTGGACTTAGATTAAGGGCGTGAGCAGGATGCTACAAAGAGAGGACTGAAATGATTAGAGCTGAAAGGGAACCAACTGTGACTCTCATGAAGTGCTTTGAAGCATGCTCCACAAAACATAGCAGGACACAAACACTTAACCCTGCATGTGCGCTAAACCACGACAGCCAAGTAATGTCACACTAGTGGACTCACAAAAGAGTAATAGAGATCATTATTAATCAAAAAGATTTTGTTTTATGTTATTACTGGTAGTCTTACCTTCTTTCATCAAGAGCAAATCATTTTGAATTAAGAGCCAGCCTCATTGTTTTCACCCTTTTTTTTTTGTTTTCAGATCGCAAAAGGCTCTTAAACCAGCAAATAGGGAATTTGTATATGAAACAGTAAATCTCAGAGCAAAAATGGAAAGCAAAGTTTTAAGGTGAAGCAGACCATCTAGGCATGCGAGCAAAAGTCACGGTCATCATGTGAAAGTTTTGAGGGAGAATGGTACAAGATTGTGTACTGAACTAATACAAGGTATTCTGAAAACAGGCAAATCAAAGTATGAAGTATGCTCTGGATAAAATACAGTGATATACCTCCATACGTCATGTGATTTCAAGAATTAAATGAGTACAACATAGTACCCATAAGTATCAACTATGAGTTGTGTTTTTTTTCTTTTCAATTTGTTAAACAGACTTTAAGATTTCAGTAAAACAAAGATCATAAGTAGTTAATTAGACGCATGCATACTGTCTTGCATTGCCATTGTAGATTTTGTCAGCTAAGCCAGTGCTCTTTAAAAATATATACATATGAGAAAGACTTCTCCCGTCTCACAGTGATGCAATATAAATCTGAAAGCTGTCAGAGGGATCTTAAAGGGATATTCTCCTGGTTTAGTCTTATGAAAGTAGCAAGTGGCCGAGATATCCTGACATTAAGCCATTTAAGACCTATTGTGGATGAATCAAAAAAAAAAAAAAGAAATTTTGAAAGGTTTTGATTTCCAACAGTGGAACTGGATAGTTTATTGACTGTAAAATCTTAGCCATTATGGATTTCAGGACAATGAAGTTCAGTATGAACAGCAGAAGAGAACATGTCATAATACAAGTAGGGGATGTTAAAGCTCTTCATGTTACACAGTGCTGTGTTTTATGAGCTGAAACATGTTTTAAATGTGTTCTTGGTGTTCTTTATCTCTGGTAGAGCCTGATCAAACTGTATGTGTCCATGTTATTGGGTTTTTTTAGATTATTTTTATTTACAGGTTATATATCAGATATCTGATATTTGAACTGAATCTTCAAAAGAAAAAAACTATTTTGTCATTGCTGTGGCATTTATATGGTTACCTTTAATTATTCAATTTCATTATTTTTGACATTTTAGTTATTGCTTAAGTTATAAGCATATTAATCAAAAGATAAATGGTGCATTTGTATAGTGAAATCATTAAATACAGGCACGTGCACCTGAAATTAATTCAACACAAAATGTCACTGCATCAATTACTGTTGTTTCCTCTAAATAACTAGAAAAATCACACCTTTCACGTATGCAATGAGAGTAGTGGTAGGGTTTTTTGTTTTTTTTTGTTTGTTTGTTTGTTTTGAAAAGTTTAGAGGTGATGGATAGTTTGGTGTTTTTTGGCCAGTGTAGAACAGATATATTGTTGTTATTCATCAGCAGTCAAAAGAATAGTAACTGCTGATGAAATCATTTGATAGGTGTCTTTTTAATATTAATTATAAAAAAAGTATGTAAGTATGAGAAAATTCAAGCTTTATTTCTAAATCAGTATTTTTCATGACTTCACCTACAAAGTCTTCCATGATTTAGAAAAATAAAGCTGCACATGTGCTGTATGTGGCAAATTAATAAACAGAATCCTCCAGTTATTATCTAGACTCTTCTTATGTCAGTCCATCACAAGGGCAACATGTAGTCAATCAGCCCGAACGTGCACGTGGAGACTCCACACAGAGAGCTGAACTTAGAACCTTTGAGCTGTGAAGCAACAGTGCAAACCATCATGCTTTGACAGGCCACTGGGGCAGTTGAGCGGTTTAAACATGTGACCCATGTACCAAGGCTACAGTCCTCCTGCAGCGGTCACAGGTTCGACTCCCGGCCTGCGACCCTTTGCCACATGTCTTCTCCCCTCTCTCTGCTCTGATTTCCTGTCTCTCATAAATTCAAATAAAGACCACAAGATCTTAAAATAAAATTTAACAAAAAAAACAAAAACTCCAGACATCTTTGATATTCAGCCATGAAACTTACCCACTGGAGCTGAGTTACAACAACTGCAGCCACAATCACAGTCATTTCACCCAATAAAACCCAAGAAGCCAACAGCTCTGCGTATGACAAATGAGCATGTTTCCATTTCTTTTTACAAGGTGTTGCAAAGCTAAAAACGTCAGAAAGCTATTTTTTGGTTGTTGTTTTTTTCTCCTTAATTTACTAAATACTATCTTTGCTCGTAGGGAATTAATGCTGCACCCCTATGATTAGTTAATCTGAAAACGTATAATTTAGCCAGTAAAACACTTATTTTGGGTCTGACTTTGAAAGGGTGATCAAGGCCTGAGCAAAGGCAAAAGATTTCCATCCCACAAAATATGTCCCTGTCAGTGGCCTTCAGATCCTTTCAGTGTTGAGACTGTTGCTGTGGATGCAAAACACACAACACAGACAACATGACTAATGTGGACTACATACTATACTTTTGTTGAACACAAACAGTAACAGTTCCTGCTAAACAAACAGGAATATGAGAACATATTTGCGTTGACGGATCAAAGAATATGCAGTGATCTCAATATGACTTAACAAGCTATTATTAATTTAGATATCTGTCTCATCTCCAATATCAAATTAAAATAAGATATCCAGCTGCTTTGATATTTATGGGTCTGTGTTGCCCTTTTATGATGATCTGAATGTTGCCCTCTGAGAAGAGGCTGGCCAGGCAGGAATGCCGTTTTTCTGTCATTCTTGGATGATTTGCAACCCAGAAGTCAATAAAGACGTCTGGAAATAGTGCTAATTAGGAATTTATGGCATCAAGGCTCCCTGAAGATCCAACTGTGAGAGATTTGCTGGTAACAGCATAAAAGCTGGAGAGGATCAATCACTGCTTCTTAAGGTCAAATACTTTGCACATTTGAGTGTATCAAGTTGATGTTACTGACTATGCAAACTACTAGACACAGCTCCTTCAGACGTGATTACATGCACACTTACTTTTCCAAGAAATTGCAGTTTTGTAATTACGTATCTGTCTCCTCAAGTGGGGAAGCCATTGACTGCTACACTCCGAGAGTGGAACCAACTGCCGAGAACTTAAAGCACATCTGCGTATCTTTTTTCAGGAAAAACATACACAGACGCAGTCATATCCATATAAAATTAAATACACTGCTAGGAAAGCCAGAATAGGTGGCCATGCAGTCAAGCCCCACACAAAATGTAAAGCCTGCAAGCAAATCAGTCAAGGTAGTGGGATATATGGTAGGACACAAGAGACAACTAAATGAGTTTTCTAGGCAAAGAGAATATACTCAACCAATTACAGGATATTCATTAGCATTCAGATCAGCAAGTGTTTCTCTCCACTGAAATACAACGTACAGTAGTATTACAGTTAGCTCCTGTTCAATGAACGCAATAGCAGGGGGGTTAAAGGCCTTTCTGTAGTAGTACAATTTATGAATCCCTGAATACCTTTGTGGATAAATCAAAATCAGCACAGTGGATTAGAAGAGTTACATCCACCAGTGTCCTATATGCTTTACACAAAATTTAAGAGAGCCATAACTTTGAGAATAGAATGAAATGTCAGCAATATCTTTCCTCCAGTTTATTGGATATGTGTTAGCGGGCCTGAGAGTCCAGGGCTTGGTCATTGATTTACTGGGTCTATCTTAATTAAAGTTGACATTAGGGTCTTTGAAAAGTGTGCCAAATTTCTCCTTTGGTGTTAGTTGTGATATAATACGCTTCTGGGTTTTCAGATATAATGAAATTATAATGGTAAAGTCATTATTTGTCAAAATTGTAAAAAAAAAACAACAACAACAACAACAAAGAAGTTTCTGTACCAATGTTTTATCAATAGCTAAAACTGGGCAAATGCATTGTTTAAAGCTGCAACCTGTAGGATTAAACACTTAAGAATTAACCAAATGAATGTAAGGATATCAAAGAAAAACTCTTTTTTTGATGCAATGTTAATCATATTCATCTCTGTGTTGATGGAAGCGCCACTGAAAATACTGTGCTCAGGTTAGGGAAAGTCCTGTGTGCCTTGTAGTTCCACTTGGTCCCACTAGAGACGATACTGTACTGTTCACATGAAATTCAGAAGAGGAAGTTACGCTCGCTGAGGTGGTTTTCCACTCACATACGAGCCACGTTGAAAGCACATTTGGATAAACTATTTAGGTTGAACTGACTTACTGAGTGGTTGGAGCAAATTGGGGGGAGTTAGAGGTCGCCCATCAGTGAGCAAGCACACATTGCATCATTGTTTCTTTTGTCGTTCCATTTTTAAACAACTCATGTGCTGTTTATGGTTGTGTGTCATTTTCTGTGTGTGTGTTTCGTTGACAGAAGTAGTCTGAAGATCAGCAGGGTAATCGAGTCACTGTCAGATTGTCTAGTGTATGACCCCAAACAGGTTACAAGTTGGGTAAGTCACAAGCAGTGAGGGCAGACTATCACCACCAACCCGTCCTATGTAAAAACCACATCTGGAGCCAAACGGAAGAAGTGATTAAAAAAAAAAGAGGCAAAATGAGGGTCAAGATTCCCTTGAGATAGCTCATAGCAAATAAAGGAATGAAATATTATGCAGAACTGTAAGCAGGCTAAATTATTGTTGGTAATATATGCTAATATTTACACTAAGGTCATAATGGACGTTGCTGCATGCTGGGGGAGACTGGGGACAGTTGCAACATTGGTATTCCTCCCAACGGGAAATGAGATTCAATCATGACATTCACACTACACATGCTCAGTTAGCTCCTCCTTCTTTCTAGACAGAAAGCAGCTGTGTGTGACCTCTCTTTCACCAAAAGTACATTTTTCCAGTCTGATAAAAAGTATTTTTTCATAATCAGAGTTTTTGTTGTACTGTCTAAACTGCTTGCATGAGGTTTTTTAAAGTCCTGCCATTTTAATGAGCGTTTTCTTAGCCTCCATTAGTCCTTCTAGCATTTGACAAAGCTATTGTTTCAAGTTGTACAGCAAGTTTTATCATGGTTGTCAGTGTAGGGATAGTTGCAGTGTTTTGTTGTAACTGTCCCTACACTGCTGCATGTTGCCATGTTTTCCATCTGTCCCTCGTCATAACATTATTATAACCATTTACTGTTAATATTGAGGACAGAATCTGGTCAAAATTTCTACAGAGAGAATTTGAAGCCCATTTTTTCTTAAACTGCACAGCACCATGTTGCAAAGAGACAGAACCAGCAGCTCTAAGAAGCATGCTGGAACACACCCACCAGCTAGCCATTTTTAGCTTGGCTGGCTTAGCTTCCGTTAACCCTGGCATAATTATACTTGGAAATCCTTTCAGCACTCTTCCAAAAAGAATACTATTGTGACCTGCAGTAAATCATCCTGGCCGATCTCTGTAGCTCCAAGGTGGCTACAGGATGATAATTTATATTAATTAATGTTATTCATTTATTTAGCTTCATTTTTTTCTGAACATACTGACAGTGTCACTACTGGAATGAAACAAGTGTTTCTGGGCCAAGGTTTGGTAAGGCACGAGGTTTGACAAGAGCCACCTGGAGCCAACAGAAGCCAGGAGCAAACTAGAAGCAAAAGCCTCGGGTTTTTGCTACAGGGATTGACCAGGATGATTGACCGCAGGTCACAGCATAATTGTGCTTGCAACGTTTACTTATTTATTCATGTGTATGTAAAATCTTAACCCAAACCCAGTCATTTCATCCAGTTTGGGCTGCCGACACCTCTTGCTCGTACTCGGACTGCTAGTGCTAACCCTAACCCTACACCCGGGGGAGCCATCCCCGATTGTCAACGCGGGAGTGGTGAGGATTCTCCGACTCTTACTAAGAATTCCGACTTTACGGGTTGTTCCAGTTGAAATTTCCCACTTGGAACTCCGAAATCCCGACTTCCCAGTACAAATGGAACGCAGCACAACAGTTCCAACAGTTTCTGTGTTCACTGCAACATACTTTGCATTTAGATGGTGCCGTAGGGTTGAAGTGCTTCGGTGGTATTCAAACTCTTTTTTCTGTAATTCTGTTTAATTCTTCTGTAAAGTTGTACTTTTTTTAACATGGGAGTCAGTTAGGATTTGGCCCTGCGATGGGCTGGCGACCTCTCCAGGGTGTACCCGTGCCTTTTATCCGAAGAGAGCTGAGATAAGTTCCAGCAGACCCCCGTGACCCTGCACAGGAATTAATGGGTATAGATAATGGTTGGATAGAGCCGAGGCCTTGTGGTCAGTTGAGGAACTGCAACAAAATATATTTTCTCATTGGCTTCAATCTGGAAGTAGGACGATTCCTGCACAACAAACACAACAAAATTAAAGTGTTATGGATTGTTGAAGAACACGTTATAGGAGCAAGGTATTTTTGTATTAGTGGTTAGCTTTAACAACTAGTACTTCTTAAAACAAGGAACTGCGATATTTTGTGAAAGACTTATTATTATATTTTAATCAACTGTCCCTGTGGACTGTTGCAAAAAGTCCTTGTAATGGGTCAGTTGCAACATTCGACTTTGTCTAGTCAAGTATAAATTGTACATATATTGTGAGATGTAAAAACGTTAAACCAGTGTATGAGAGATGTGAGTTCAACGTTTAGATAAATAAATATGTTGTATTTAAATTTTGTCTTTCTAGGTAACAGTCTTTGAGAAACTGAATAAAATGGAAAAAAAAAGTGTTTCAACAATTCAGTTCAATTCAGTTTAATTATATAGCTCCTATTTTTCAACAAGTCATCTCTTGGCGCTTGAGAAAACCAGAGCTTGACCAACCATCCCCAATCTGTATTCCCACATTTTCTGGTGCGAACATGGAAAATGCCTGGCCGTTACCATGTCCCCCAACATGTTTAATGTCAGAGGCCGACACATGAACTTCCTCATGCTGCCCCCATTTGGTCTGGAATGATATCATTGCAAACTGTGCCTTTAGACAAACAAGTGATGAACAGCATTGACTTCATGATGATGTGAACATAATAACCACTAGGTGTTATCAGAATTATTTGCTAAGAGCAATTATTTGGTCATTGAATTCTGTTACTTTACCTTAGCTTATTTGTTTGTGGAGTTTGGTGGTATTGCTTGCCTCTGGAACAAAGCGGGTATTGTTAATGGATATATAATAATGATATCAGAAAATGAAATTGCTGGTTTGCTAGGTACATTTCTCACTGAGGCAGTAAAATAGAACACTCAGTTTTAATAATTAAACACATAATTAGAAAACCCATACAATGTTACAACTTTGACTCAAGTTAAATTATGTTGTTATTGTTTATAATAACAATTATTCCCCCATCGTACTACATATTTTAGTATTGTACTGCCAATGACAGAAAACGGAAGCAGGTGAAGGGTCATTTAAGTGCTTTGGGAAGTGAAAGGGAGATGGCATATAGAGGATGTAGTTAGCACTCCAAGTCCAAGTCACATGGAAAAAATGGCAACCGCAACGGAAGCGATGCCACACAAAGCTCAAGTTTCCATAACCTGTGAATGCCACTCGCACAACATTAAAACTATTTAAGGCTGTGGAGACACAAGGATATATGGTGGCCATATCATACTCAGGAAGCCCCAAAGCCCTGTGGTTGAGCTGTGTTCATGTGGTGCATCCTCAGCAAGCCAGCACATACTTAGTTCCCCTGCTGTGCTTTGGGAAACATATAACAGGCAGTCCTGCAAGCTTAAAGATAGCAGCGTCTTCTCAGTAACTAGGTGGGTTGGACAGTAAAAAAGGAACATGGAAAGGCAAAAAAAAAAAAAAAGGAAGCTATCAGGCATACGACGTGTGGTGTTTACTGAACCTATGAAGTCCCAGTGTTGCCTTATGTAGCAGTAAACATATATATATTTTCTCGTTATGTATCATTTTGAGAGGAAACAATGTGTGACAATAAGCTGCATGAGGATAACCTCTAAGCTCAAATCAGTCTATGATCTTCATCTCCCCATGATGAGTTTAAGGGGTCACTTTGTGCATGCAGTAAAGTTAAAAATCACAGTATCACCTGTGCTTCTTCAGCCTTGGGAGGATGGCAAACAGCTGGCGCCACACATCTGCATTATGTGAAAGTGGCCATCATAAATGTGAGTCAATGAGCAGACGAGCACAGTTCATCTCTGAAGGAATGCTAAAGAAGCCGCTGACACAGCAGTGAAGGTCAGATGGGAATCATCAATATTTTAGCTGGCTATTTCTGCCATGCAAAGAAAGCTGCACTGCTGCGCTGTACTGAGGTGAATATGGAGAGGGGAGGATTCTGGACAAACTGTACTATACACAACAAGACCACTGAAAGAAAGATGGAGCAGGAGGAAAAAAGAAGTATCTCTCTACCTCTTACTCATGTTGCTCAGAATTATAGCTCCTGGCTGAGGATTATAAAGAATGGATGGATAAAAAGGCACAACAGAACGCCTGTAGAGCTTTACCATTGTGTGTACCACAGACATCTCATCTCCACCTTCCAGAATTCCCGACTGTTGTTTGCACCTCAGGGTGTTTGATTTTGAGCCGCTTATGACATACAGTTCTACCATTTACATAATCTTATTGCAAACTCACATTTACAAACCCACACAAAAAAAGAGAAACAGGCTAGAAAAGATATGTAGTTAAAAAAAAAGAGCAAATGAGAAAATAAGTCAATAAAAGATAAAATAAAACCATGTATGGTGAAACCTGCAGAGAGTTGGTGATGGCAGAGCTGGGTTCAGCTCCAGTCTGCCCAGCTGGGTTGCACCTCCCTCCATATGGCAAGCCCCGACTGTCCATGTGTGCCTGTGATTTGTGTGTTTGAACATAGGGACATGGAGCCTGTCCCCTGGCGCAGACACTGTCAATATGGTTGTGGTCATTCACAAGCAGACACAGTCACTGCCACTCAGATGGAGCAAGGGCAACAAAGGAGAGCAGAGATAGCAAGCGTGAAAAGGGGGGGGTGGGGGGTAGCAGACGCAGGCAAACCTGGGATCCCTTCACTTTTACAGGGACTGCTCTGCAGTGGAATAATACTCTCCTCTAAGCAAGCGGATGCCATATTTGTGGGGAAATGTTTCATCTATCCGTCCATCCATATATACATACAAAAATAAAAAGGCAACAAGCAACATCAACTTTTATGATGATGTTTGTTTTTATGATGATGTTTGTTTTTATGGTGAGGTTTGTTTTTATGGTGAGGTGTGCAAAATCATTTGGTGAACCAAATGGTGAAAAAAATATAAATTAACAAATGTTTTCATGTTTTGTGATATAAACTGAACAAAGTGAAAAAGAAAAAGAAAATAGATGTAACACCTGCTGAGCAATTCACTGAAAAGGAATCAAAACCAACATTCAGAACTGATAATCAGTGTAATCTTGCTTATGCCAATTATTTCATTCACTTCCCGTCTTTGAAAGACTCATTTGATGACCGTGTAGACTTCATCTGCATGTGCTTCTTTTCACTTATTTAAAAATCAGACATAAACATTTTTATTAGAAAAATACCTCAGTTTTAACAATTTATTATATTTGAAGCAAAAACCTACCAGTGATCTATGAGGGGAAAAAATGAAATGCTACTAAAATAATAGTTCATTAATTGTAATCGAGGTAACTTGTTCAATTAATCGTAATTTTCAGTTGGTGTTACATTGCCCAGCCCTAGCAACCCCCAGAAAAAGATGGGATGATGGAAATTAAAAGAAAAATAAAACACAATGATACTTGTGCTTAATTTGACTTTTATGTCTTTGCAGATAATATGACCCCCACCAAAAAAATAAAAATAAATAAATATAAAAAAATAAATAAATTAATAAAATAATAATAAAAAATGTTAGTAATGTTTCCATTCCTTCTCACAACATTTAAAGGCCATTGTGACACTGAGCAATCATTTGATTTTGACAGTTAATCATCTTGGGTCCATAATGTCTGCAAAGGTAATGTAAATGTAATAATTTGTGCTTTTATTTCTTCTTTCTCCAACCAAAATTCCCCAAAAGTTGGGACGAAATGCAAACAAACCAACAAACAAACAAAAACAAAAAAAAAAAACTTATACTTCTCAGCGCTGCCAAACAGACCCTCAACTCTCAAGAGAAACTCTCATAAAGAGATGACCGTCTTTTTTTTTTCTTTGTCTATTTATGATAATTCTGCATGTTAATGTTATTGTTTGGCATCTTTTCGATGATCTTAGTGCTTCTTAAAACTGAAATGATGAAGTCACTTAATATAATAGCGTTGATTTTTGGGAATAAACCTGGATCATTTGTAAATAATCCCTTCAAAAACATCTCGCTGGTTAAAATGACTCACGCTGTAAATGTAAAAGGAGCACAGCAGTAAATAAAATGAGGATAAACAGCAAACCATCGTCTGACATTTTTTCTGAGTCCTCCTGTCTTTGCCTACGATTCCCTCAAGTACCAAAGACCTGAACAGCGCTCACGGCTAAAACTATAAGCAAAGCCACATGTTCACACCTTACTTGTATACGTACAGAATAAATCTCAAGTAATAAAAGAGACATCAAACCTTTTGCCCATGTCTAAACACACAAATGATACATTAGATAGGGGCAAACAAGCTGGGGCTGATGGATGCTTCATGTAAACAATACAACGGATCGCACACAGGCATCTGCCTCCATGTGGAGGGGAATGATGAAAACAAGACTGCTGCATCAATGATGTGGAACAACACATGCAAATCTCTTCCACAACCCATAAACACAGAAAAACACTGCCTGATTAAACGATAAACATAATGTTACTTGTTAAAACACCTGTATGTTTCCCTGGCAACAGGTAGAACATAAATAATGCAATCCAGAAAGGGAAACAGAAACATTCATTTTTACGTTTCATATTCCTGCACAGGGATAGACGGATATGCAGGTGAAAAAAAAAGACACATCATGGGAGGTACACGTCAGTTAAAGGTCTCCTAAGTAGAAAATCTCATCCCTCTCTGCTCTCTGCTCATCCTCTCAACAAAACCGCACTGCAAACAAATAAAAGAAAAGAAAATTAACATAAAAAAAGAAATCAGCTGATCAGCATTACTTGGAGCACCTGGAACTCAACAAAACATCTGTTATACACAGTTATTTTCTTCACTGTCACAAATCTTCTTAATTAAAGTCTGCAGACAGTAAATCTCTCTAGAGTCCGAGCTCAAATTTGGCTCTGGTTGCGTCTCTGATTTCACCTAAAAACACATTTCATGCTGCAAGCCGGGGATTTTCTATCCGTTTTGAGGGCCTATGATTAGAAATTAGCTCAAGATTCTTGCAGCCCCTCTTGCAGCTTGATCCTGAAGCAAAATTGCTTGTAGATGATTAAAATGAAAATGATAACATGAAAACATAATGAAGGAAACAAAAGCAATTTACGAGGAACCATTAATGAGTTTAACATTATTCATTTAGTGCCCATAGATATAAAAATACACAGCGTAAATATGGAGCACAAATGAATGATTTTTCTCCAGGGGAATGATTGAGTATGAATTCTAACAAGATTAACCATGACATGCCCCCCCAAAAAAATACTTGAGAAGCAGAAGGCTATTGGAAGGAAATATGAGTGACTTTGCCACTCTGTCATCTTGGTTTTAAAATCACTTTCAAACACAAGGTCTCCTTCAAAATGATTTAATGCCAGAAAATAGCTTTCCTTCTGCCTATCACCCGTTACTATATGCTATAATATATGTTTCTCCTTCTGAGTGCACAAATCATAATCTGTACACATCCAACAGTAAAGGAGGGTTTACATGCAGAGCTGCTTGCTGAGGGCAGCGGTTAATGACTTTGCAGGAGTACACATTCACTCATTTCATTTCCCCAAGCAAGAGGGCTGGAGCTACATCTTATGTACTGTACTGACAAAGTTATACCCACCCCCTCCCAAAAAAACAAACAAAAAAACCAAACAGCTGGTTTTTCCCTCTCAGAAAAGAAGGAACGGAGGAGATATTTAACTTTAAACAGACATCGGAGAAACCAGATATGGGGCTAAAGTACAGTATGTGCTTGCAAAAATGCATCACATTTAAAGCAGGATTTCTACTCTTTCTGCTACATGCATGCAACTTTGTCCTCACTCTCAGTCCACCTTAAAAACACATACACACACATTCCTTCCTCTGTCAGTATGTCTTCACACTCTGACCTATATATGTATATATACACATAGTCAGCCTAGTTTGGGTCCGTGCGGTCCCTCTCCTACAGTATATGCAGGGTTTTTTCTATCATTAACAGGTAAAACATGGAATCTGGGTGAGCTCAGTCTGGTGTCTCTAGTTTAGGTCATCATGAGTTATTATTCCCTGCTTGGAGTGTGCTTGGCTCCGCTCTGTCTGTACTGTGATAGTCCTACCACATCACAGGTGGAGGCAGAGAGCAAATGCACGCTGTAGAGAATAGCAAAGAGGAGGGAGGACCGGGCAGGAGACTGTCCTTCATTTTTGCTCCTCTCAGTCATCCATTTTAACGAGTCTGTACCTCACATGATGCCTTTAGGCCCGTTGGTGATAGCTGATGAGACCCTCAGCTTAACAAGTTTTAACAAGGTTCAGAGAGGTTTCTTCTTATGAGGCAAAGCACAGATAAAAATTTGCTATTCCTGGCAATGCCAAGGGGTGAGTCACCTGTGCTGTTTAGAAACACAAGGGAGCAGTTACTGCATTAGAAATCATGCCAGTTTTTTTCAGCAGATTGAATGGGACTGGAGATAAAGGTCTCACTGCCCTTTACCTGAACTGCTTTTTAGGGTGGCAGATACCTAACTTTCCACTTCAACAGTTCCACTCCACCCTCTCTCTCACGTTGTGCTGCATCCACATTAATATTCATTATAACATCGTAAATTTCATGCTGCAGTTCATTACAGTCGAGAATTTTGTTAGTCAAGGTGACTGCAGAGGGAAGTGCAAACATATATTTGAGGATAATATCTGAGCTAATAGTCACAACACAATACTTCCAACCTTCTGCCATTATGCAGGGCTAAATCAAATCAAATGTGCTGTAATAGCTCATACTGGCAAACATAATGGTTCATAATTGATGTATCCCTAACCTGTAAACAAGGAACGGGAAAATTTGGGGCAATTGCTTCACAGATATCCTGGTAAAAGCATTCCTCCTATTCAGTCTACTTGTGATCCTCCCTCATGAATAGGTGCTTGTTTTTTCTTTCAATCACAACTATTTTTCTCTGCTTTATTTGTTTGCTTTTTGCTGTTGTTGTTGTGATGACTACAGCTTTTTCCGAGGTACCACCAAGAAGGCTCTATTGGTGAGCTGTGATTGCCTCCACAAATCAAAGTAACGCTGACATATTCAGACTAGGAGCATCAACAGATATGTGATCCACACTATTAAACAAGCCTCTGGGCTTGTTTTCATCATGTTTCTAGGAATGACTAAAGAAACTGATCAGGCATCACTGTTCGGGTCATATGAGCACATTAGCTCCACTGCTAGATATCTAATGCATTCCTGATGTGTGTCTGGATTTGGATGTGTGATAAGCTCCAGGCAGGGCAAAGTAACACTGAGGCCTTGAATGTTGGTACAGCAATGACAAGCTAAAAATGCAGGCGATAACGTCATTGATGGCCTGGAAAAGAGGCTCTTCCACAACTGATCCGTATCTGCTCGTATGAGCATACGTGGCTTCAACAAGGCCTCTTTTACACCTCCTCTGCTTTGAACCCAATATCCTCGCCATACTTCCGCTTACCATCTAACCATTTTTTAAACAGGGATTTGGCTTTTCAAACGTATCGATGTGACGAGATACGACTTTAATGGACAAACAGAGTACCGCAGAGCAAACTGAATTTAAACTATGCTGTTGAAGAAACAGAAATAGTGGGAATGGAATTATTCAAAACTGATGATATTTAAAGAGTTCCGGCTTGCAGTGTAGATAAAAACAGACTATGATACAAAAAGCAACTTAAATAAAGATACTGTCCACTGTTAACAGCATTTGTGAAAATGAAATTCCTTTGTTGAGTGCTTTGATATTTTTCAAAGTAATGACTAAGAAAACTATGGGATTAATCTACAGTTTGTAACTGAGGCAGTAAATGTAATTAGCAGACATGCTTCAAAAAGATAGCTTATAAACACTCACCCACTTCTGCTCATGAAATACGTCCTCACAGTGAGTCCAGAGGAGCAACCATTGCTGCTGGGCATAGTTACTCTACTCAGTAAAACAAATGTATAAGATGTTCAAAATGTCACTGATGTGATCCAATTCATACTGCAAAAAGCAGGTAAAACACGAGTCAGAATATTCTTCTGCAAGGCCTGAATTCCTAAGTAGAGACTCAACATACTCAGCAGCAATTTGTTTGAACTCAACAAGTGCACAGCACCACGGGGACGAGAATGGGAGAGTCAGTCTGTGTGTGCAGACATTTTACAGTCTGCGGTTGATTAACGGCTTCGCAGTCAAAGGACATTTTGTAAGATCAACAATGATGATTATTTTGCGCTTCAAGACCCATTAAGATTAGTTTATGACTGCCATTCTCGACCTTGTGAATGGCAGCGCTTGCCAAAACTGATACAGTTCCTGATGAATTGCACCTTCGTGCGCCTCCTGATTTTTGTAACCACATTTGAAACAGACAAACTGGAAAGGAGATTATGAAAACTTAAAAAGACAATTAATGCAAATGTTACAACATAAATACTGCTTAGAAAAAAATGCATGAATTATGAACTTCCTTTTTTCCAGCAGCATTCCTACAGTGAAGGTATTTCTCAGGTGAATCCATTGTGCTTCATGTGGTGACTTAAAAGTGTCATAGATCAGCAATGATGTCACAATTCACTGGCGCCACCACCAGTGCATCGAGCACAAGTAGACCATTAAACAAGATGGCCTCTCTTGAACTTCATTTAAGTAAATAATTATCTCTATCTGAGAACATACATAAACAAACATAAATATCACCAGGCTCCAAAGACCTTCAAGAGGATAAAGCAATGTAGAAAATCTATCTGTGGTTAAATAAACCTTCCGTGTAACTCACTATTTGTTGCCACCTGTCAAAACATAGCTCCTTCATTGAGAAACGCAAGAAATATAAATGGACTTGAGCAGCCGTCAGCACTGCACATGAGGCAGAAATTTTGACATTTGAAGCCTGTGAGAGCTTTGAGGTTAACGGTAAATATCCGACACATGATTGGAACCAAAATGATTACAGCTAGCTAAGAGAAATCGTAGGGTACATGTGCCACTGCTGGTATACATGTGCACATGTGAGGTGGGTCTGAGCTTATTACCCTCCAGACTATGTGCTTCCTTGATAAGAGAAATCTGAGGACAGCACACAGCGAATGCAGAGCCAGATAGAGTTAAGAGTGATTACATGTACAGTGCGGACAAAGGCTCTCTGCCAGGACCTTAATTTAGCCGGCAGCCCCATCTATAAATCCACTCTTAATGCAAACGCAAGACCGGCTTCAGCTCCAGACTCCCGGGGTCATCATTCTACGGCCCACCCCCCACCAACAATGTATTGACAGCTTCAGCATGGAAAATGTAAGATGACAGAATAATATATGCTCGTTTTTTGTGCCACCGCAGAGCAAGGCAGCTTCCTATAGAGACAAAAATTACTTATTATATAAGACCCAATATTGTCACCGTTGTCATTATATTTAACAACTGAGAACATGCATATTCTCCCTTTGTTTTTGTTTAATCAAAGTCTACAAAGAATAAAGGAGTTTTTTGAAATTCGAAGAGTGTTGCTCATGAACATGTTCCCTACCATTAAAATACACTTTGGATTGCCAGCTTTTAGTTTGTGCCTTGTTTACTCACCAGTGCGGTGGGTGTGCTGTCAAAGACTAAAAGGCGGATATCAGCAGGCATCCCCTTCAAAAAGTGAATTCCTTCCCTCACTGAAAGTCATTTTTTCCTTGAAGTTAGAATGGTTAGGATTCAGCTGAGCCATTTCCATGTCATTTGAACAGGTATATACTGCTAATCTTTGTTGTTTATACTCTATTTTCTCAGTGAGTGAGTTCTCCCAAACAATTGTATAGATTCAGCTAAACAGCTGTTGGTCAGAAAACACATTAGGAAAAAATATCTGCAGGGAATAAGTGCTAATCTCAATCACCCAAGTATCTGATTACATCAGATGCGGTGTGGGAGCATTGTTGCCTAATGTTAAGATTAAAAAAAAAAAAAAAAAAGCTTACACAGTAACCATTCCAATTATCAATTTTTGTGTGTTGACTGGTTTAGAATTCTTAGAATACACAATTTAACATAATGTAAGACCCTGGAACATTTCTGAATATGCAGTAAATAACTAAATTTTGCAGTCAACAGGGCTAAGGGCTTACATATATTCAGAGTCCTCGACAAGAATGTCTGGCCCTGACATCACATATGCGTCAGGGAAAGCTGAACTGAGCTGAACACTTCTCTGCTGCCGTATTGCAACAATTAAGCACTGATGAGAGACGGACATTTGTTAAGTGGGCTTCTCCAAGCAACTCTCTAAAATGGCTCAATAGTTCACATCCAGCTGCTCAGCTCTGTCACTTAGTCACTTCATCTTCTTTCTTAGCTCCCAATACCCTCAGCAACTCTCTCAATAAAGCATTGTATTGGCAGTAAAATAAACAACTCTGCGTCAATATGTGCCAGAGAAAGAAGAAAAACAATGTTGTGACTCCCCTCTGCGTTACGTCCAAGGTACAACTTCTGAAGAGTGCATTTCTTTCTTTTTGACAGTGGCTTTGGTGAAATTAGGTGCAGGAGAGTGGGAAAAACAACAACAACAACTCAGAATCTCTCATCTCGAGGTGTTTTATTTTATCTTATTGGGGAACAAATACAATGATCTTCATACATTTGTGAAGGTTGGGGTGCACAAGTGAAGGAAATGAAAAATGGAGATGGAGTTACTCTCCATCAGTAGCATCAATTACCAATTACAACCTACAACAACAGCTACACCAGAGCAACAAGCTGTGAGGGGAAGGAAATGTGCCTTCATGGCCATATTGTGCATTCCTATGTATTTTGACTTATCTTTTACTAAATAAAAATTTAGCAAATAGCAAAACTATGTTGGCGTATTCCTATGTAATAAATAAATCAATTATAAATCAATAATAAATCAAATAAAGAAAGAAACCACACAACTTGGTTGAATGGATGCAGTTTGTTATTGGACTGGATGCATTTGTTTTTTCACAACACTACATGGAGGACTGTTTAATGCACAACCCTCAGTACACTACTGGATTAGCAAGGAGACCGAAGCTGAAAGTCAGTGTGGTTCAGATGATGGACGCTCACGAAACTGACCTGCAAGTTGTAAATAAACTGACTGGTGTTTTGGCAACTAATGTGCATGGATTTTAGTCCGAACATTACACCTACAGTGGCCATGGCTGCACAGTTACATGACTTTATTCTCTTACGCACGACAATCCATTTTAGTGATGCATGATATATCAGCCTGCCAATACATATCGGCGGATACGTGACGGTTTTTAACTTATTCGCATCGGCCCAATGTCAACAAATTGTAGCTAACTTTTTTTGATAATAAATTATTGGCATTGGATTCATTTTTATTGTCTGGATGAAGTGGAAAAAAAAAGATAAAATTCCTTGTAAAATTCACAGTGTTGCATTTAAGTGCTTCTCTTGTTGAGTGTTGATCAAGACATTCATTCTTCAATACTTCATTTGTTTTTTTTTTGTTAGTCAACTGAAGAACTGTACTTGTGCTGAACATTAAGTTCATAGCTGTCAGTCACATTCACTCAGGACAGTCCAGCAACTGACATTTGCTGGCACCTGAAACACAGCAAGAAAAAAAAAAATCATTGTTTGTCACACTACATCTCCATTTACCCTTACGCTTACGTACAACCTCCTCCTCCATTTTCTTCCCCTCTTTCTTACAACACATATTTTCCCCACATAATTTTTTCCCCTCAAGGTATAACAACCATCTTTAGCGTTTTTGTCATCTTTTTCAGGCTCCCAGTTTGTCTCCTCATATCCATTGTATCCCTCCAGCCAGCTCTGCTGGTGTCTTCTTTGTTTCAAAATGAAATGTGGTGGTCCTGCAGTTTGATGGTTGCTAATGTGAAAAGTAAATGGGCAGCACTGCTAGATAGAAGTCACTTTGGCTTACGTTTAATGAGTTATGTTGCGTCCTCCCAGAACTTCACGAAACCTAATCACTCTTATGTGAACTGGTAAACAAACACTAAGTGATGTGTCAGCGCATTAAAGCTTGTGCAACAATAGGAAGATCCACTATGTGTTTATGAATTTAAATGTACAAGCACATGGAATCTCTCTCTTCTCTCTCTCTTTCTCTCACCCCCCCTCCCCCCTCCCCCGCTCTCAAAAAAATAAATAAATAAATGATGGTA
>JBAMYA010099484.1:0-20620 GCA_037176975.1 Arrhamphus sclerolepis | reverse complement strand
GTCTCAGCAGGATCTTGAAAAACTCATCCATGCATTTGTCTTCAGTGGAATTGATTACTGCTACAGTATCTTGACCTCAAAAGTCAATCAGAGACCAGCAGCTGATCCAGAATGCTGCAGCTGGAGTCCTCGCTGAAACTGAAGCACATCTCATCACCCCTGATCCGAGGTCTTTATACTGGCTCCATGTAGCTCAGAGAAAAGACTTTAGAATAATTCTGGTAATTTATGAAGCACCGAAATACATCAGAGAGTTGTTGTTACCATAGCAACCATCCAGACCACTCAGGTCTGCTGATCCACGTCTACTCTGTGTCCCCAGAACCAGATCCAAACATGGAGAAGCAGAATTCAGCTTTTACGCTCCAAACATCTGGAACAAACTCAGAAAACTCCAGGAATACTGAAACCTTCAGTTCTTTTAAATCAAAGTTAACAACTGATTTGATTATATCTGCATTTCATTGTTTTAAAAATAATCTGTTTTAGTTAACTTTAAATCATTTTAATTTTAATACTGCACTGAAACTTTAACCCAACATTGACTGAACTGTTTCGTACTTTCTTTGCTTTTACTGTACGTCTTTGTTATATTATTTGTTATGATGTAAAGCACATTAAGGTGCCTGGTTGCTGAAATGCGCTGTGACTCATCAATACCGTCTTCTACTGACCTGCAGCTACACTTCATCTGAAGCTTTGTGGATGACAGACAGCACACACTTTGACATTGCAGTAAACTGGACAAGGTCCTCTATTTTTTTTTCTTCAATGAATTATGAAACTAATCTACAAATTTGATCAAAACCACACCAGATGCAGCTCTCCACATCTGTACAGTCCTAAATGGACCATGTTCCACATGGCATACTTTTACGAGTATACCATGTACTTTGTGTACGTACGTGCTCAGTGCGTGAGTGAGCATGTTCCAATAAATAAGCAGCGTTGTGCTCTTTGGCTGCTTCACCAGTGTTACCATCACGATGCCACCACAATGTGACTTTTTGTTGACTGTAAATTCCAAACTAAATAATCAAATTTTCCTTCTTGGTATGCATCTACTGTCTCCCCTCTTTCATAAGAGTTCGAATGATCGCACCAGAGATGAACCACTGTCCTCTTTTTAATCAAACATTTTGCAAATGACCGTCCCGCCACTTCCAGTAAGTCAACCAGATGGAAACCACTGAGTGTCCAAAGTGTACTCTTTTCTATGCTCAGTTCTATGACCATTTAAAGCATACCATCTGGATGAAGTTCAAACCAGACTCATTTAAGTGACTTTGAACGTGGAAGGGTTGTAGGTGTGAGTGTTCCAGAAACTGCTGGTCTACTGGGGTTTTCACCACAACCATCTCTAGGGTTTACAGAGAATGGTCCCAAAAAGAGGGAATATCCAGTTGTTGAGGTCAGAGGAGAATGGACTGACTGGTTGGAGATGATAGAAAGGCCATGGACTCAACCAAGGCATGCAGAATAGCATCTCTGAATGCACAGGTGGAACCTTAAAGCAGATGTTCTACAGCAGCTGCAGACTACCACTCCTGTCAGTTAAGAACAGGACAGTCTTGAGTATTGCTGCTGACCATGTCCATCCTTTCATGACCACAGTGTTCCATCTTCTGATGGATTCTTCCAGCAGGATAAAGCACCATGATCATCTTAAACTGGTTCCTTAAACGTGACGATGAGTTCTCTGAACTCCAGTGACCTCCACAGTCTGCAGATCTCAGTCCAGTAGAGCAGCTTTGGGATGCAGAGGAACAGGAGAACATCATGGATGTGCAGCAAGTGCTGATGTGGACCAGAACCTCTGAGGAATGTTTCCAACACCTTGTCGAATCTATGAAACCAAGAATTAAAGCAGTTCTGAAGGATAAAGGGGGTCCAATCCAGTACTAGAGAGGTAGCAGCTGAGTATACTTTCCCCAGGATATGGTCATGGATTCAGAGCATATAATTATAGTCAAAGGATTTGAAAGAGATACAAATTTTAGTTTCTGAAAACTCTGCTGCTTCATTATTCTAAAAATTTGATAAAATGTCATCCGTGGTGGGGTGTTAATGAAGACATTCAGTGGGTCGATACTGCTGTGAACTCCACTTTCAGCTATAATTATTCTCTCCTTTTTTCCTGCCCTAAAAGTGTCTGGCCAGCTAAAACTATACATCACAGAGACACCAAACATAGTATTTGGATTCAGGACCCTTTAACAATCAATTGAAGTGACCTTGACAGGCCCCTGAGTAGCGTTATACCATATCTATGTTTTCAATCAAAACTCAAAAACCATACGAGTTTCTAATATGATTCCTGATTCATAGCTTTGATGTAAAGATGAAAGTAAGAGGGGCGTCTTCAGTATTTCTTCATAACTGGTTTTGGGGTTGGGAATGCTTACTGGGGACATGATGAAAACTGTCCCTATTTAATGATATTCTTAATGATGATAATAGGGTCCTACTAATAACTTTATCATGTCCAGGCTTGTGAGGAACTTAAACTCTACAATTCAGAGACTTTTCATGTTATTATGTTCATAAAAAAGCCTTCATAGACATTCATGCTTTAGGTGGCCACGCTAATGTGTCTTGCCAAGAAAAAACCTAAATGTACATCACATAATAGAATGTCTTTATTGTCACTATTCACATGCACAATTTACATTATACATATTCATAATGAGACTGAGAACAACTCACTTCTGTGCAGACATTTAAGTGGACATTTGAGGCATTGAGTAAGATATATACAACAGAGTAGGATATTTACAATACAGTATAGAAAAAATAGAATAAATGGTATTAGTGCAACAAGGTCAGTGTCCAGTAGGACATTTACAACATAGTATAGAGAAAAGGGAAAAACTATGCTAAATGTTGCTGACAAGATATTGCATTGTCTTTGGTATTGCACAATAACAGGTGGATATGCTACAAAAAGTCAGTTCAAGATATTTGATATTTGTAGTTTCAGTGTTTCTGGTGTCACATCATCTTCTGATCCGGCTGTGAAATCTGCTCTCAGCTGCAGGCGTTTCTCTGTCTCAGCAAAGCAACAGAGCCGACAGCAGGAACTTCGGAGAGTAAATAACTCTGGTCTCAGACGTCCCACCTCACATAACCTCTGAGGGTGTTCTCTGGAAAAGAAGCCCAAAGTGTTGCGTTTCGTCCTCTACGGCTCTGGGAAATAAACCCAGCTGAGTATCGCCTTGACTCACACGGCTGCCCCCAACGCTCCAATTACAGGAAGCATAAATCTTGGAGAAAGGAAATTGCAGGAGGACAACAGGGAGGAGAGCGCAGGGGAGTCGGTACAGCGGCGCTGGATCCCTGCGGCAGCAGGTAATAAGAGTAGAGCGCCGGCCGGTGCCTCCTGGGAAATCAGGCCCATGCCCCTGCAGATGGAGTTGACCGCCAACAGCAGTCCCGCTGCTCCGGTGCAACCATGTTTCCTCAACTCATTTCTCAGCAGAAGGCGGCAACGTGAACCCTGACCAGCCTGCGGAGACGACTGACTCTGAAGAGTCCCAGAGAGGCGAGTTTGATCAGGAAAATGCCAACCTGTTAGCGCTTTAGCAGGAGTCTGCAGGATGGTTGGTGGTCATCTAGAAACTGCTTTGAGGAATACATTTGAGGTTGCTTTTTGCATTTACATTGTTCACCTATGATTGCAGCAAAAACAACTCCCTTTTCAACTTCTCCCTTTTTGAGCTCTCTACAGCAGATAATGCCCTTTCTGAAGCAACCGGGGTTCAAACCCCAGACCTCCTGCATGGTAGGTGAAATAGCTACCACTAAGGAGACCAAAGAAGAACTTGGCCAAACTTTAGAGTCTTCACTTCAACACTTAGGGGATGAAAAAACGAGGATGGAGGGCTGGACATTATCACCAGCAGCAGCGCGTCCCTGCAGCAGGTTCAACAGCTGGAGGCTGCAGCTGCAGGGCAGCAGCGTCAGCATGGACAGCTGATGTTCAGCGTTACTCTTACCCTCGCTGAATGCCAGATGGTTCAAATCTGGTGCACATTAACAGCAGCAAAAAGTTCAGTTGTATCTTCCTGTCATTTTAATGTTGCATTAAGAGTTCCACTGCAGTAAGCTCCATCTGTTTGGTATCCTAAGTATCTTAAAACCACATAAATCTCAAGTAATCAGTTTATTGTCAGCTTTTAGCAGTAATCTGATTTCTTTACCATCATACTTGGTGGTCTTAGATCTTAATAAGATCAAAAACAGACCTGAGTATCGTACTGAGAAGATCTGTGGCAAAACCGTGTTTCTTCAAATATAGCAGATAAAGATGATGAAGAACATCTGGCTAGTTGTGAGCTCACAGTTCAGAAAAGAAGCCAGCATCTGTGCACATCTGCAAAGGATCAGTGTTGGACGACACATACAGGCGCATGCTGCCATCCAGGCAATAGTCTGGATGCACAACTGATCTGCCTTCAGTCCAGACCTGTCACTGCACGCACAAGGAGCATTATGGAGGTGCGTTCCTATTGGCTGGTTAGCTGACAGAGATCGAAGAAGCAGAGACAGGCTGTCACACTCTGAGACCATTCCTGCAAATTTTTGATTCTGCTGATATCTGTCTCAGCCCGCATTTGCTCTCCAGATGGTTCTATCTTTTATCTTTGCTCCTGTCTCATTGAGAGATCTACCAACACCGTTTTTGAGCTACAATGGCTGATTTTTACCACAATTTCAGATCTTTCATCTGAGATGGCTGAAATGACAGAATGTCCAGACTTGACTTTCATTTTATAAAGTACACATTTACGCCCCCCAAATGAGTTAAGAGAGTGAGCAGCTGCCAGGTGCTACTAATCTAAAATTTAATTAGATTTATTAGAAACAATCAGGCAACATTACAGCATGTCTTAAAAAATAAGTATGCTTAAGTTTTCTTATGCTTCTTCAAGAACATTCCCAAGCACACTGACTCAGTCTGCATTAGCTGCAGCTCTTATCAGTCATATAGGAGACGAAGGATTACCATATCCACTAATATACTGGATTAATTTATCAACACGTGTAGACCTCTGTAAATGCAGAGGTTTTCATAGTTGGCTGGACAGGAGCTCTCAGGTGAGTGCTTACACAGTGCAGAGGAGGAAGGACATCAGCAATAATAATCAACTGCTGCCGCCCATCAATCTGAAAAACAATCTGGAGTACATGTAGACTAGTTATTCACAAGATATTATTCCCAGCAAGTACACCCTGAGGATTAATAATTCAAATGGTATAGTCGGAGAAATTATTAAAATTACAAATTACAGAAAGACTGGACAAGTAATGGTTGTTGGGAAAGGTTTCCAGAGGGATGTCACTTCTTAAGAAGAACATGGCAGCAACACATCTGAACAAACCACAAGACTTCTGGAACAATGTCCTTCTGAGAGATTAAACCATGCTGGAGATTGTTTGATCATAATGTTCAGCACCACGTTTGGAGAAAAAACGAACTCATGAGCACCAACGCCTCACCTGATTTAGTCAGTGAGTGGACCGTAAAATCCTTTGGGAACCAGAGCATTCCAGAGAGGAATGTGGGGATGTCTGTCTGTCAGATAAAGATTGACTGAAATTCAGTCATGGAGAAGGTTACTGATGCCAAACTTACCAGCAAATCTAAAACAAGAGGGATGGAAAACAAATCAAAGCGCTGAAATGATCCAGTCAAAGTCAAGACCCAAACCTGACTGGGGCGCTTTACGGTGGATTCACACGTATGCATTGCACAGGTCATCTGTATCCGTCTCAATAGACTTTGAATCAGGTGACGTTAGTCTAAAATTAAATGTGGGTTGTCTGTGTCATGTCAAGTGGCATCAACACATGCATCAGCCAGTCAGGCTGTGACTAGGCGGCTACAATCTAGCCAATTAAATTGTATGTGGGGTGTAGACCAACTCCACGAATGATTTCATCGGCTGTGTGGTCTTGGAATGTGAGGTTATAGACTGATACGAGATGCTACAGACCTACTGGCTCGCATCCGTCTGTGATTGGACCACAGCCCTTGCATTCTTTCACAGGCCTGTTTATATGATCAAAGTCTTTGGTCACTCAGAGACAGTCTCAGAAGTAAGTCTGGTATGACTGTATTTGTGTGGCTGTAGACAGCAGCGATGTGTCGCTGCAAATGAGCCAGCTCGAGCTGATGTAGCGCATAAGAGCCAACTCCCATCTAGTGAGAGCCAGCTCTCCTCTGTTCTCCTTCCATTCGGCTCACTGGCTACTTTTCCATAGAACATAGTTAGTAGCAGTTAGCTGGTCAACGCATCAAATACTCTTCCTGGATATTTCAGCAACAGTTTGATTGTCTTTTCATGGTCATGACAACACTATCAACCCAAACCGTCAGACATCTCCTCCGTTGTGTGTTGCCGTAACGAGCACATGTGAATGCACCGTATTTCAGCTATGCTTTCAAATGAAGCTGGGCTGTAAAGAAGAATGGACCAATGATGAATTCTTCAGCTTACTGCTGGTAACACTGGTTCCACAAGCTACTAAATCATGGAATACTGCTTCTACTTGTTAGCTTAGTTTTACAAAATAAATAATGACATGATTAATGGATCTCAGGTCGTGTTTTAAGATCTGGAGAGGACCAGATGTTTTATTACGTCCTGCAACATAACATGTCAGAACTGATGGTGTTTGGTTCTCAGTGTTTTGCCCAAGGACAATCCAGAAGATCCAAGATGAGACCTTAGCTGTGTGCACACCTTTACTGGTATCTCCAGGTGGTTTTCAGTGCTGTTGAACATCCAGTGGAGGATGTTTTTTGTGAGTGTTCAGGGCTTAGCAACTCCTCAGTGATCACACAGCTGAGTTCTGTAAACAGTTGAAGCCTCAGAACTGTTTCCTGTCTTCATCCCTGACAAGTCTCAACCCAGTTTTCCACTCCAACACTCCGATGGAAATCAACGATTCCTAACTTTCTGTCAGACAGATTCCTCTCAGTCCTGACTACCCGTTAGTGAAGGATTTAGCAGCAACCATGGTGCCCCTCACGCCACTGCCATTTCTCTGCACAACATCTGGAAGACCTCCAAAGGAGACCCAGAAGTTCAGTTTGAGAAACACTCAGCTTCAGGAGGACTTTAATGACTCTCATCCGCAGCTCCTAATTAAAATTGATCTGCAGCTGATTAACTGGCTCGTTCCCAGAAATCAATCTGGCTGATGACGCGCTACTGAGTTCAGAGGAGAATTTGAGCACAAGCTCTCCACGTTTGATGTGCACTCAATTAAAAGCATAATGACAGAGAACTTAAATGCTGTGAAAACTCTGCAGAGAGGCGACTGGAGGAGTGCAATTAACAGCTTTAATGAAGAGGTTAGATTACAAGATGCTGCATTAGAGATCAAACGCAAATTATTTTCAAGGTGGAATTAACAAGATATTACACCACAATAGTGCTTTTTTAAATCCATATTTTAAGTTTTCAATCTGCAATGTTTTTTAGTTTTACTATCTTACAATCCATCATGCTTTAGGTTTTGTAAACATAAAGTTTCACCTGCAGTTTCTGCTCTTTTGTGTTTGTGCTTCGGCTTTAATTCCTGTTTTATTTTGAAAGTTTTTCCCCTGATGCGCGACCTTTGCTGGGCTGGTCTGTCGTAACTGTCGCCACTTGTTCCTTTACTGTAATCTTATCAGACAAGAAGCAGAAGTCACTAATTTAGCGCCGAGGTGGTTTATCTGCAGAACACTGCAGAGTCCATCGTCTTGTGACCAGATACGACATAAATAATCACTGATAATCTATCAGGGCACTCACAGAGGAACACAGAGAATTTGGAAAAATAAGGAAACCGGAAGGAGAAGAAAAACTAAAGAACTGCCAGATGTTTACATTCCTGTGCAGATTAGTGACGCTGATGTCTATAACTAGCCTGATAGTTCAGAGCCACATCTGGACAGATGTAGGGCCTGAAAAAGAGCCATAGGTCCTCCTCATCCAGGAGGAGGGACCAACTGATGCTTCTTAAAGTAGAACTACAACCAATCAGAGCAACGAACAAGGTGATGATTTTGAAGCAACAAATGTCAATGTGAGAGTGTTGTGGAGAAGTTTAATGGAAGGGAATCCAGCAACGATATAACATTGTAGGCTATCACAATTACAATTAATAAGCAGTTACTTTAGTAGCATTTTACTTTTTGCCCTCATAGATCATCGACAACTACTAAACCTGAGATATATTTTCTAATCAGAGAGTAGATATCTTTGATTTCAAACTAAGCAAAAGGAAGAACACGCAGATTAACTTTATGTTGTCATCAAGTGAATATTTTAAAGAAGAGTAATAATGAGCAAGAGTACGTTGATTATTGGTTCTGAATGTTGGTTTTGCTTAATTTTCAATTAACTAGCCAGCGTTAGGTTTAGTGTCAAAATATCATCCACATTAGTTAAAACAAAGTGTAAAACCTGCTGGTTTACTTTACTATCAAATTCTCTCTTCTTATTCTTTCTTTTTCGTTTTCCCCATCAGAGTGAAGCTCTGAACCTAAAGCCATTGATTGGTGCCTATTCAGAAGTTCATAATTCTCTCTCAGCCATTTAAAATAAAATAAAAAGTCATTACAGCATGACTGATGGAGAAAAACGAAGACACATTCTTCTAAATTATCCTCCCCGGCTGACAGTTTAAATGTCTGAACCCTTTAACCACTGACTGATGTCCTCACATCTACAGTTCAGCATTAACAAATGAAATGTTAAAATTCACTCCAGTGATAAACCGCCAGTCTCGGTGCTTTTCCAAGCAGCTGTCCTGAGAAGGCGCCGTGACTCACCGGCAGAGCAGGGACCGTCCGACACCCGGGAGATGGGTCTCTGCTGCTTGCAGGATGCCTGCCGCCGGTAGCACTCGTTCTGGTAGGTGTCTCCGTTGGAGCCGCACACGGGGATGTAGTTCTTGTGGCACTGAAAAATCAGACACAATCAGAGGCTGATCAATAACAGAGCTGATGGAGGTGGACGAGCAGCTTCACTCCACAGATGCTGAGCGAGAGAGTGAGCAG
The DNA here is from genome assembly GCA_037176975.1 of Arrhamphus sclerolepis. Classification (NCBI taxonomy): domain Eukaryota; kingdom Metazoa; phylum Chordata; class Actinopteri; order Beloniformes; family Hemiramphidae; genus Arrhamphus; species Arrhamphus sclerolepis. Next base: position 11,565 of record JBAMYA010099484.1, on the reverse strand, counting down.
GTGAGTAATAAAATGCATTGGGCAGAGCTAAAAGCTGATTTACGAAGGTCTGGCAACATATTTTTTTATTACATCTGCGCTGTGCTACTTTGAAAACACAAATCTGATCTAATTAAATTAACTGTTTAAATCTGAGCTGTGAAAAGGTAACAACCTCCCTAATGAAGTTGTGGAAACAGCTTAAATAACTGGAAGATATCACTTTCAAGCAAACATCCCAAAAGCTGTGATGAATTTCATTATATATTATAAGACTCATAATGTGACATTTCAACTTCAGCCAGATTATACAAGACCTGAAGAGCAACAACTTAAACCCCCAGTCCTGATCTACAGACTTTAAATCTGCAAGTGGAAGTTTTGTAGTTGGTTTGGCACAGATCTGCACTATTTAGTTTTTCTAAACAGATGAGTGAAAGTGGATGTGAATATAAATCAAATATGTTTTTTGTTTTTTCTTTGGTGTTTCAGTTTCAAAACTAAATCCCCAAACAAATAAGTATTTAGATTCTAAAAACAAGACAAAGCAAAATTTTGTAATTTAAATATAAGTATAGGCTTTTGGCATGATTCAGGTAATGTTAACCAGACAGATGTGAGCCACATCTGGACAGATGTAGCATCTGAAAATGAACCATGTGAGCTCCTCCTTCAGGAGGACGGACCAACTATGGTTCATCAAACTGTCTCTGCACACAGCTGGTTAGTGCTACAACCAATCAGAGCAATGAACAAGGTGAGATTTTCAGAGCAACAAACCAATAAAGATCCAACAATTGTTGCCGTTTTGCAGCAGAATATGAGAATAACTGGTGCCATCATTTCTTCTGTGCCACATAAAGTTAGACAGATATATATAATCATGTTCAGATTACTTCTTGAACAGCTTTCTTTATCATTAGAGCAACTTTATCAGATGTCTCTCATCATTTGTAAATAAGATGGACCTCATCCACCACAATCTCTTTTACCACATTCACGCTGTACAATTTTTGCTATCTCAGACTAAAGATGGTCAATCATGGTAAAAATGTTCCATCGTAGCTCAAAAACGCCTGATGGTAGAGACGGAGCGAAGATGAAAGATAGAACTAACTGGAGACCAAAGACGGGCTGAGACAGACATCAGCAGTGTCATAAATTTGAAGGAATTGTCTCAGAGTGCGACGGCTTGTCATTAGGGATGGGAATTAAGAAGATTTTTATGATTCCAATTCCATTTTTGATTCTGCTTAACGATTTGGTTCTTTATCGATTCCCATATCCATTCTCATTTGGACAAATAGAAACAACAAACAGGTCGATTAGCATCACCAATACAAAATTTCAATAATAATAAAATAAATGTTCTTCTGTAGAACTAATTCTGTGGCAATTCCACAAGATTCGGCTTTTTAATAGGAAATATGAGCTGAGCACTCAAAAATAAAACTACGTCAGCCAGTGACAAAAACAATCAAGTCAAATCCAATGAATCACCAACGTTAGTCCGCAGCAGATCAAAAACACGCCATTCATTAATAGTTACTGCATGCTGTGTGCACAAATGTTTCTGCATGTTGGTAGTATTTCTTCCCTTTAATGAAATATCCACTTTGCAAGTATTGCAAGTTGCCCTGTTTTTGTCTTTTTAGTGACGTGTAACCAGACTTTTAAGTGTTTGTACCGCTTGGGCGCCGTGTTTACAGTGACTGCTGGCTGACTCGCCACACATGTTGCGTGAGCTACATAACATGTATTGTGACGTCATTCGCGCCCACTGGAATCGATAAGGGAATCGTTTACAGATCTGGCAAACGATTCAAAGGAATTGAAACACCGGGAACCGATTCTCAACAAGAACCGGTTTTCGATTCCCATCCCTACCTGTCGCAGCCTCTACGATCTCTATAAACATCAGCATGTCTACGCTGCACAGTAGCCTAGCAACAACAGCGCAAGATACAGCAGAGAAACGTAAAGAAAAATGTGCAACTCAAATAAAGAGGAAAGACACTTCTTTTTCTTGATTTTATTTTATTTTTTTCTTCTCAAAACACACAAATACCACTATGACAACGCTAACTTTAGAGTTATTGGTGTATTAGCATATTAGCAGCAACCTGCTAATGACATGTTGACACTGCATTTAGATCCTGAAATACACTCAGATTTATTTCTGTCCCACGATTCATCATATGTTCAACAGTGTAACACATCTGTAAATGAATTATCTACCGATTTCAAGTCGTGCAGTGTGACTTGAATTAATCTTATGACTGTAAAAATTGTACACTGTGCACCTGGCATAACAGAGATCCAAGTCTTTAACTTTCAACGTAAATACCGATTTAAATGATCGCTGTTTACCATCCAGACTACAACATCTCTGTTCTGTCACCATCAGAGACTCTGAGAGGGTTTGAGGATCGACTGATCTGATTGGCTCCCCAAGACTTTTAGTCATAATTAATGAGCTTCAATGGAGGGTATCTAGACGCACCTGCTGAGGACGTCTCAATTTCTAGGCTATGACAGTTAAGTAATCTAAAATGAATGGGGGTTCAGTGGAGACGTACGCCTATAAAGACTTTGTTTTTTAATTGTGTTTTCCCTCTAGGGGGTTGACACATATGATCCTGTTCAATTAGAGAATTTCTTCTTCACTGTTTCACTGCATGGAAAAAGACATTTTAAAAAAGTACATGACATCATGTATTACATCCCACTTTACAGTGTTCACCAGTTCAACTGGACCACAAACAGCTCAGATCAGATTTCATTTGATCATAGCGTCTTACAGTTAGCGATCCCCACAGGATTCATCACATTACTAATTCAGAAAACACCAAGGGGACGTCGGAGAGCCAACATTACTAATCTGCCATGAATAGCAGCTTCAGCCTTTATTAGCAAAATACAAAAATGAATGGACACTGATACGTTTTAATTTTAGCTCAGATGCATAATTAATTCTTTATCTGCTGAAGCTAAGTTGAAATTTTTTAAGAATTATTTTAGACATTTAGTCTCATTCATTCAGGACTGTCTCGTAAGCAGCCATTTGGTGAATTGCAGGCTTTTCTTTCTTTTTTCTTGGTACATTAGAGGTTAACAGGAAAGGTTAAGGTACTTATGTACTTTCTGAATAAATTTAAAACTAATTTTCGGTTTAGAAATGGAAGTTTAAGTCTGCTAAAAATGATAAATCACAATGTCTGACCTCATGTTTCATCGGTTTTGTTCAATGCCAGAAAAGCTTTGAATGAAGTTGAGGTCCATGTGAACTGGCAAACGTATTTCTTTTGCAGTTCAGATTGAAGTGTGGTGATAAGCTGGGCTCTCTGAAATTCCTGGATGATGTTTTACTGTTTGGAGACTGAAAGCTACATTTGGACTTTCACTGAAATTCACAGAAGATAAACCATGAGTGGGTAAATCCACAGAGACTTATCTGAAGTGCTTGTTTGAACAGTTCGCCTCCTGCAGATCAGAGCTTCATCTGAGAGGAAAGAATCCTGTTTTTTTGTTAGGTTTTAAGTGTTATTTGTTGTGAAGTGACTGTATCTTTCCTTTGAACGTCACTGCTACGCCTCTCAAGATAGAAGCTTCAAATTTCTTTGTCCATTTTTTGGGGACTGATCCTCTTTTCTTTTTTTTTCTTGAATGATCAGGAAATAGATGGATCCCCGCTGGCTTCAGCAGATCAGCTCTATAAATGAGGGAAGCTGCAGAGCAGGTGTGATGAGTTTCAGCTGACGGTGGATGTTTGATGTTGTGACCGGGTGGCCTTGCCCGGCAGGTGGGCGGATGGAGCAGAGGGAATTTTCTTAACAGACAGTAAAACACTTTTAATGAGAGTTATTATGGTGAAACTAAACACACATGAAATACCTGAAGCGGATTTACGCTCGAGTTTGCAGATGCATGCTAGCAAAAAAAAAAAAAGTTAATGTTTAATTAGTCTCAAACTACAAGGAGATAAATCTGCAGGAAAACGCTGACTAGTTTCAGATTCATACATCTGCATCAAAGAGAAGCTTCGGCTCCTTCAACATCAGTAACTGGAAGAGCTTCTGCAGACTACCCTAAATTACAGAATTTACAGAATTTACAGAACATGGAGTTAAGGAAATATTTGCCAGCAACCTGATTGGTTTTCCAAACATCTGTATGAGGAATCCAGAGGAGTTTGGAGAATGGAGAACACGTGTAGAGCATTCTCGTACGCAGGGTGAAATAATTATTTTTCCTGCAAAGTGTTTGCACTTGTCCTCCTTCAGAGTTAAGCTCCACCTCCACACTTCTCGCTGTAATTGTCCACAATGAGGTGAGCTGCAGACTCTCTTGTAATGTCGACTTAACAACTTTGGTGTGCATATTTTTTTATTTTTTTCTTTCATTCATTTGAAAAAAAAAAAGCTTATGTATTTGTGCAATTTCTTAATTTTATTTAATTGATTATTACATTTTATATTTAAATGTAATTTCAATTTATATACATTTTAATTTTAATCTTATTTTTAATACATTTTCAATTATTTATTTATGATTATTCATATTTGTATTGAATTAATGTATATATATATATATATATATATATATATATATATATACAAAATAACATTTTAATTGTGAATTTAGATTTTTACATTTTCATAAATTAATAAATAAGATTATTTATTTAGAAAATTAACGAAGCAGCTCAGTGTTAAATGTGATATTGGTTTGAACAAATGTGTCTAAATTCACGCATGTGACTTTAAATGCAAGTAAATTCAAAATCTAAACACAAGCAATGTAAGAGGTGTATTATTTTGCATTTATAAAATCAGAAACTTCTTCTGTTCTAATCTTAACAAGAGTTATTTCAGTTGGGATTTCTGACTGGTTGCTCTTTCAAATACCAGAAAACTGAAAGATTCTAGCAAAAATGAGTTTATTGGAGATTCAGTTGTATTAAAACGTATGAGAACGAGTATGAGAACAAAGGTGGTCGGAGAGAAGAAGCCAGCTGCTTAACATAATAATCTAAAATACTCTTGTTAATATAATAATCAAAAATATTTTTCTTATTCACTACTTGGGCTTCAGAATATATCAAAAATATATCTTCACTGCAATATCAGTGTATGCAATATCAGAATTACACAAAAACAAAAAAAATCAAAGAGAATTGATGGCAGTGTATTACTTTACAAGTGTGCTGCCTTTGACCAGATGAAACCTCACTGCAAGATGTGCCAATTTATATGCTAATTTACTTGGAGTGTTGTGAGCATTGTGATGACAAAAGGGAAAGAAAAGAGCGAGGGAAATGTGGGTAAAGATGTCAAGAGTTACTTTGAGCTGCAAAGCAGAAAGACAGTTAGATCTTTTTTTATATTTATATATCGACATCACAATCATCATTCTACATATCCTGCAGACCTACTCAGCTGGTGTCAAAAGCGAAGCCTCTAGAAGTGAAGTGAAGCACCAAAACATCTGTTTCCAGCTGACTTTGACTGACAACCATCACATTTCCAGTCCACTGTGTACACATCTCACTCTACAATCAGGCTGCTCACTAACTGGGCCTGAACTGGCCCGGAGTGGGAACATCAAGCCTGGACAGTTACAGAGCGGACAATCATGTCAGACCTCTGTTTTTATGGAGATTTCATTTGGTAGCGCTTAAGTTGTGGTTCCCTTTATATTTTTGGTTAAAACGCCCCAAATTGGTTTCATAATCGCAGCACTGAGTTTGACAGTCGAGTGAGTTTGTGGGATCAGTGACACCAGTTGATAATCATTTCAAACTGAAATTCTGAATGACAAATATGGCGTCACTTCAGAGCTGGATGTATTGCAAATCAAAACCTGAAATTTGAGAATCAAAGTCCAAAATCTGAGAACCAAAACCTTGACTGTGACCGACAGTTCAATCATCTTACACTTTTCTTTTCTTCTATCATTTCTAAAACCATCTCTGTTTTCAAACTGTCTTTCTCAGTTGTGCTGTTTTGTTTTTTTGGTTGCAATTTCAAAAGTGTGTCAAATCAGCGCCGCATCAATCAACAGCAGAGGAGGCGGGACATAGCTGAGATCTAGTAGCTCATTAGTTCCTGAATAATCCGATAATCTTAGTCTAGCATATCATCTCTTTCAGCTGTTATTATCTTATTGTGTTCATATTCTGAAATGTCCCAGCAAGCACTGTGATTAACACTTTAGTAGTCATCTTCCATCAAAGGAGGATCATTTCTCCTGCTCCTCTGTCTGTAGCTGGGAGGGGCTGTTTGCTGAGGACTGGTCCCATTATGAGTGTTTTTGGACGGGGAAGGACTCACAGCAGACCCCGCTGCTGGTTGAGAAGAGTAACGATACGTGCTTTCACAGTCCCCAAAAGTCCCCAGTAACACCAGAAAAAGCCTCTAGATTTATCACTTGTCACTTTGAGTCTCTAGAGGGGTCTGAAAACTCCCTAAATACAGCGATAAAGTCACCAAGTTGGCAACACTGCATTTATCAGCGGAAGTTTGGTGCTCTGACGTCGACGTATAAAGTGCTGAGTCATTCAGGAGCCAATGAGCTGCCAGAACTCAGCTATGCCCCGCCTCCTCTGCTGTTGATTGGCGGGGCGCTAATTTGACACTCATCTCAGAATTCAAACTGCAAAAAGAAAAAGCGCAACTGTGAAAGACATAATTTGAAAACAGAGATGGTTTTCAAATTGATAAAATAAAAGAAAAGTGTAACAGAAAGATTTCTTGGTTACAGAATCTGGGTTTTGATTTACAGTGCACGAGGCACTGAATTGACGCCATAAACGAAGGTGAAACATAACATCTTCCAGCTGCATGGAGCCTTTGACCGTCACGCTGGCGGCTGGCTTTCACGTCGTGTTGAGTTTAATGTCGCTGTAAACCAGGAGGCTTCAGGATGTTCCTGCACTAATCGGAGCATAAAACGTGCCTGTTGCAGCTGCCTGTGCCAGACGGCAGCTGCACAAAGAAGCAGCTTCTTTTTTTTTCCTTTCACAACAAACAGCACGGCACACTTTTTTCCTTTCTTTTTTCCCCTACAGCCACTCAGTGTCTTGCTGCTTGAGTAAAGCTGCAGCTCGCTGGCAAATTTATCTGCCAGGCGCTGCCCTCCGTGCTGCGACTGCCTTTCCTCTCATGTTGTTTGGCCAAATACACCAGAAACACAGCAGACTGTCTGGAGAGTAATTGGATTTTGTTATATGTCAGAGGAACACACAACAGGCTGACGGGTCGCGTTGCACCGTGTTGCGCCATGTGTCGCTGTAAATTTCATGGTGTTTTTTCCATGTTTTGCCGCAATAAATCCACAGTCATGTTTACAGCTTGCACGCTGCTGCAGAAACCGCTGTTAGTCAGGAGGATTACGGTGGCTTTGTGCCCTCATTTAGGTGTGAGAAGTCTTTGAACTCACAGCTGTCTTTCCTGGAAAAGCCACAAAGCAGCTCTGAATGTATCATTACTGAAGTATAAGTTCAACCCCAATAAGATGTTTCGTGTTTTATCCGTCACAATATACATTTAATTTCTTAGTATCCTGGTTTTTTTTGTGCATTTAACACATTCCAAAAAAACTAGCATGGGGGCAATTTAGCAACACAAATTTTCCTTGTATGTTTGTCATTTTATTGTAACACAATCCAGTACACATTCACTTACCTACTCCACAACACACCACACATGCACACACCACACCCTCACTGTCTGGTCTCTTTGTCTGTCCTGTCCTTTAATTTTTCTGACATAGTGACGTCTTCTCAAAGTAAACAGGGTTGGAAACTACAGTTAAGTCGTTTATTTTGAACTAAAAAAGCTGCAAAAGTAGGATAAGCAAAAGTAAAGGCCAAACTGGACAGGAAACCCGTTTAATAACTAATGAAAGGCAGAAGCCCTGAGCAGAGAGATGCTCAAAAACGCAACGCAGAAAAACAACAGACTAGCCAGGAACTGCAGAGGTGCTTTATTATAGAGCTTTATTAAAGACCCTTCTTTTTATTTTATTTTATTTATTTTCTTTTCAAAGCAACACTAGCACCATTACGACAACGCTAACTTTAAAGTTTAGTCATCGGTGTATTAGCACATTAGCTGCAACCTGCTAATGACCCGATGTCGCTGCTGAAATACACTGAGATTTACTTCTGCGATTCAACGTATATTCAATCAAATCTACCGATTTTGCTGTGGTTCATGCCCCTGCTCTGGTGTGGGCGTGCCTCTCATCTCCTTGGCGACAAGGATCTACACCTGCTCCTCATCCTCAATCAGTGCTTGTGTGCATTTATACCTGCTTGGCCTTCGACTCATCGTCAGATTATTATGTCTCTGTCTGCCTGCCTGCCTGCAGCCTGCCTGCAGCCTGTCTGCTCGCCACCTGCCCGTCTGCCTGCCTGTCTGTCTGCCTCCCTGCCTGCCTGCCCACCTTTTCCCACATCCAGTAAAATACAATAAACCCTTTTTCTGAACTCAGCTCTGTGTCTGCGCTTGGATCCCGACCGTAGCTACGATCATAACAGATTTCAAGTTGTGCAGTGTGACTTGAATTCATCTTATAAAAGTGTAAAAATCGTGTGTGAACCTGTGTGCATAAGACAAAAGGGACCATTAAAGTGTTATAAGCAACAAGTCCTGTTGCCAGGTTCTGTTCCAGGATGGTTTTGTATCAGAGCCCATTAATGCTGCCAGCAGCATTCCTAAAATAAACTGACAGACAATTATGTAATAAAAAATGCAGCAACAACGCCAGACTGCTGCACACTTTCACCTGACAGGTTTCAACTGGCATCCTTAAAGCCAAAACTTTTAAGGGTCATGAGACAGAAAAGGCAAAGTTTAAAAGTGGTAAAAGCATTAGCTCCCCAATCTATTTTGAATGTGTTGCAGGTTTAAAATGTAAAAATGAATGTTTTGACGTGAAACAATATGAACCATCTTCAGTCAAATTAAAACATATATTTAAATTATTTTTTTGTTGCAGTTGTTCCTATTTTATGCTTATAAATGCCTAATTGCATTTTTTTATGTTGATTTCATGTTACGTTGACTCAAACGTTCTCAAATAATGGTCCATTATTCTTATATTTGGTGTTGACTTTATTCTTTGGAAACATTCTAGCAGTGGAACACTAAAGAGGAAAAACGGACCCCAGTGAAATGCGTATGGATTTCTCTGTCATTGTGGCAATAGAATTATCAAGCACTCTGAGACCAGCACACTCCTGGTGTAAAACCAGAGAAAGTATTTAGAAAATGATCCCCTCTACCTGGAACTGGCAGACACATTTGAGCTGAGCTCCGTCGTCTCTGCAGACGCCTCCGAATCGACAGGTGGAGTCATCGCAGACCCTCAGGTCACTCTTCCTTTCTGACAGATCTGCAGAACAAAGACAAACCAAAGGACTGAGTTTAATAAAAAAAAAAAAAGACAAACGCATGAAAGGCAGATCGAAGGGGTGAATCCAACCTGGAGCACCTCAACGAAAACCAGCGGTCGATACCGACGTTCCTGCTCAGATCTCATACGGGCTGAACAGAGCAGAGCTGCGAGGGAATGTGTGGAGGCATTTCTCAGCAGGACACAGCAGAAATGATTGTTTACCAGACAGATTTAAAAATAAAAGCTTTTGGAGAATGTTTAGTCCAGGGAGATAACAGGTGGACTCTGGGGTCTGCAAGTCCTTAAACGACATGATTTATCCCTGATGAGCAGAGCTCAAGTCACTTACCTGGTCAGAGTTGGTACAAATGAGGCCGAGACGAGAGAACAAAAGGACCAGAATCCAACAGAAGGACCAGAATCCAACAAAAGGACCAGAATCCAACAGAAGGACCAAAATCCAACAGAAGGACCAGAATCCAACAGAAGGACCAGAATCCAACAGAAGGACCAGAATCCAACAAAAGGACCAGAATCCAACAGAAGGACCAGAATCCAACAGAAGGACCAGAATCCAACAAAAGGACCAGAATCCAAAAGAAGGACCAGAATCCAACAAAAGGACCAGAATCCAACCGAAGCACCAGAATCCAACAAAAGGACCAGAATCCAACAAAAAGACTCTCAGGAGGAGTCAATGGTACAAAATGATCGTGTAAGTCAGGGGTGTCAAACTATTTCATCCCAGGCTATTTCATCACCGTGGTTACTGTTAAAGGGCCGGTTTTCAGCCAGATATGTTGTCAGATTTTAATTTGTGATTTTAGGACAAAAAGTTGAAGTTATAAATAAATTACAATTTTATTTATAATTTCAACTTTTCATCCTAAAATTACAAATTTCACAAAAATCACAGATTTTGAAAAAAATGAGCAACTTTTTATTGTAGTCAAATGTTTGCTAAACCATGACTTGTTGACATAAACCAGCTGCTCTCCACTTCAGTTATTCCACTTTCTTTGCACGCTCTCGCAGGCAAGCGATGGGCCAGATTTGGCCCGTGGGCCTTAAGTTTAACACGTGTCTCACCAGTGGTTACACTTGAAATGCTGTGAACATTGTTTACATTAAAGAAAGTACATTTTAATAGAAATAAATGGGCTAATGAGTAAATGCTCTAACTTAAATGTCTTTGGGTCACCTATGTGACATGCATGTATTTCTTTGTTTACCTGTGTTGCCAGATCTGGTGAGAGCGTGCTGTGAGCGTTGCTTGGAAGATTACTCCTTTTTGTAAAATCCATCCACTGTTTCCTTATTAGATTGTGAGGGGAACAGAATCAGCCAGTATCTGAGCTCAGATCCAGTTTTCCTAATGCAATGAACAGACTAACAAACGCACCACTCACTGATAAAAAGTATGCGATGCTGATGCAGGAAATTAAACAGTCACTTCTGGTTTCATGACCCTGATATGGAAGTCATGCAGACAAATACTAGCACTTGCAGCATCTTTTTATTTCCACATCGCCCAGATTGTTTTTCTATTTAAAATAAAATGAGCCACGCTAGCGTGTTTCCTGGTCCTGGTTCTGGGGACCCACCTCCACATCAGTTCAGTAAACACAATCAACACGTCAGCCACGCCCGTTATTGACCCAGTAATTTGAATCAGGTGTGTTTGAGCTGGGAAACAGAGGTGAGTTTTGAGGTAACAGATTATTTCTCTGAGCTGACCTTAAGCTGTGCCTTCTTTTAAGGCCACCTTGGTTTCCAGGTTGAAGCTCATCCAGGAAGTACGTTTTGTTGCAGTTCCTCCACTGACCACTAGGCCAGCGGTTCCAAAACAGAGCAAATCCTCATTGACCTCCATGTTAAATGTGACAACTTTGCATCAGAACTAAATGTGTTCAAAGCCTGGTACAAAAATTGTCAATTCCATCTACGGTTTCATATTAGATGGACGACAACTGTTTGGGTGAGAATTTCTTTTGTATCACTTCAGATAAATTTATATTAAGCAGTAAAGCTGACCAATCAGATGCCAGAACATCATCTGACGTGCTTGACTGACAGGTAGTTGTGTGTATATATATATGTATATATTATATATATATATGTATGTGTGTGTGTGTGTGTATGTATGAGAGAGAGAGTGTATGTATGGACAAACCAAATGATAAG
>JBAMYA010099473.1:0-20620 GCA_037176975.1 Arrhamphus sclerolepis | reverse complement strand
TATATATGTACATATGTATATATAAAATATCATATATATTATACTTTTACGGATGGGGGAAAATATCAGTAAATTAGACAAATATGACCCCTTTGCTATTTAAGTTACAGCACAGATAATTAAATAGTAGAATTTATATTCTAAATTCCACGCCATCCCTTTTCTCTGTTTTGCTGAGCAGATCTGCCTCAGAACAAAATCTAGAACTGAGTGAAACCAATCAAAGGAAACATGCTGCAAAGCCAGTTGTGTCTTTTGTAAGAAGTTCACTTTTCAAAAAGAACAGACTTTACTGTTATTAGTCCAGGGAGCTATGCCATCTTGTTTTATCACAAACATTCAGTTCCCCTTGTTAGACCGAGTTCTGCTCTGATGGGCTTCTTCTTCTTTCACCTCCGTCCTAAAAACAACCAAAACTTCATTTCCTGGTGAAGTTTCACCCTTCACTGACTTCCGATGTGGTGGGGTCTGCAGCAGGCTGGGGCTTAGCACACAAAGTCCTCATTTTTATTTATTTATTTATTTTTAAACTGCCAGATGGTGTAGATTTTTTTTAACCTTTTTCTCAGATTTGAGAGTACGAGAGGTCTGCTTCCCACTGACACCTTCCACCAGTTAGAAATACCAAACCTGGCAGCCTGAGGCCAAATGGCTTCCTGGAACAGTAGGAGGCTTTTCCTCGAGGGATGGAGGAGAGTGCAGAAAATAAAATAAAAAAAAGGCCTCAAGCTGTTTTGGCTTCTGTAGTTTTATACAGGGAGGTCATACACTCAGAGCCCATGTGTTGCGGTCATGCAGAATCGATTGACTGCAAGGTGTGTATGCAGAGTGCATGAGACATACAACTTGTACCGAAGAATGGGGGCCCAAACAACAACAGCATAGATGTGAAGTTAAACATAGATGATTTGATGTCCAGTCATTAAGTCCAATTTAATTCAGTTCAATGAATATTAGTGTTGATTGCTCTGTTGGTGCAAAAACTCTTTTGCACTACTACTTTCTTTAACCTCACATATTTAATCTCTTTTCAGAGTTTTAGATATATGGAGTTCAGGATTTCAGTTAAGTAAACAATATATGTAGCCTGATAGAGCAGAGCCACATCTGGACAGATGTAGGGTCTGAAAATGAGCCATGGACCTCGTCATCCAGGAGGCGGGACCAACCGTTGTTTCTCAAACTGCATCTGCACGCAGTTGGTTAAAGTCAATCATTTGTAACCAGCTGTAAATGTCGTGGACCTCATCCACCACGGTCCTTAATGCTGGTTTCCACTGAACGATTTTTACAGTCTTGTAATGTGAAATCAGTAGATTATTAATATACAACATGCTGCACTGCGGTTGAACACACGTGGAATCGTGGCTACGAAAAAAGTAAATCTAAGTGCATTTCAGGCTCTGAACGCAGCATCATTAGCAGGTTGCTGCTAATGTGATAATGCACCGATAACTACAGTTAGCGCTGTCGTAGTGGTGTTTGTGTGATTAGAAAAGAAGATAAATAAAACTAAGAAAAATAAGTCTTTCTTCTTTATTGTAACTGATGCTGTTGTTGCTAGGCTACCGTGCTGTTTAGATGCGCTGATATTTACGTTATGTCATGCTGCGTTCCTGTTGGTTGGTTAGCTGACAGAGCCGTCACTCTCTGAGACGATTCCTACAAATTTCTATCAAGCAAGATTTCTACTGCAGCAACACATCATCAGTAGGGTGAAGCTAATCTGTCTCACGACGGTCTAATCCCAGCTCACGTTCTGTTGCACCGTCTCTGGTTGCAAGACGGTTCTATCTTCCGTCTTTGCTCCTGTTTCATTGTGAGATCTACTGATTTTGTGCTACGATGGAACGTTCTCCCCACGATTACACATCTTTCATTTTAAATGGCCAAAATCGTAGTGTGAACCCGACACAGGAGACTGAAGTCCAAGTCTTTAATTAGCTGTCGATGCCAAAACCGATTCAAACATCGTGGTTAGCTCTCCTGGAGATGTTCCACAAGGGTTGTTAATGTTAATGAGCGTCAACGGAAGGTCATGAGACGGACCTGCTGAGCAAATTCACATTTGTTAAAGGTACATCTGGGTTTCTAGGCTACAATTTATGTTCATATAAGATGAAAACTATCAAAAAAACAGTTAATAAGCTGTGCATCACATTCTGTTCCTGTTATATTTACAAGTCTTATGCTTCTACACATTTTAGGTTTGTGTTGATGAGAACCTTGTATTCGTAATACATTATACTGCTACTGCAAGCTTTCACTAATTTCTACCACAGGCTACAGGAAACCTTGTTTCTGTATTTATTCCCCACAGTGGATTAATGTATTTGGTCCAAGGACTTAAACCAACCTCTCACGTATGTTCTCTTGAGACTTGACACCTTCCGCGCAGCTGGTGGTCCGGAATTCAGCTATAATTACTTCTGAAAAGTGGAAGAAAGGTATTACACCCACCCACCCCTCCACCCCCCCCCCCTGTTGACAGTACACCTCTCGGCAAAGTTTTATTCTTCACTCATGTGGATGAGGTCAGAGCTGCAGCAGGTTGCTGATTAACAGGAATACTTCACTTTTGATGGAGATGGAGATTTCCTACCATCTGAGAAAACCGTTAAAATTAAATTCACTGGTGTAGATTGCCCCTCCCACCCCCAGATGATAATATACTGTCAATGTGACTGTCCGTCTGATCAGTTCTGACACCAAAAAGTAGAATAACTGAGGTGGAGAGCAGCTGGGTTATGACTTTACAACAAAAAAATTCCAACTTTCATCAAAACTCATGATTTTTGTCAAATTTACTTTTTTATGTAACAGAAATTAGTGATTTTAGGACACAGTGGTGAAATTGTAGATTGTAATTGTTGTAATTTTATGCCAAAATGTTGCAAAAAGTTGATATTTCCCAATAAAATATAACTTTGTTAAAAAAATGAAAAGTTTCTGACATTCATGACTGTACAATAAAATAAAAGCCTCAAAAGAATCCTGCAAAATATGCAATTTTACATGAAAATGTGTTTTGTTTTTATAAAAAAATAAAATACAATAAAAATTTTACTTGTGACTTTACCAGAAAAAGAATTGTCATTGAAATTTTCTGATAAAATTTTAAATTTCTGTGAAAGTTGCGATTGTATGACAAATTCTCACTTTTTAATGAAAAAAAAGATGTGATACTGTAAAATTCACCTTTTTTTTTTTTTTAAACCAAATCTGTTTCTTAAAAAGTCCTTTTTTAAATATGTAATTGTATGAGAAAAATGTGTGCTATGAGGACAAAAACCTCAGTTTTCATTGAGATCTTATGAGAGTGCAGGAGCTAGCAGGAACTCTGACCACACCGCTGGTTGAGAAGGTAAAGAACAACCATTTTGTCATGAGGTGTGGCGTTGCATAGAGGACCCAAACGCAGGAGAGCAGGCAGGAGTCCAAAACGGTGATATTTGCACAAAAACGAAACAAACAAAAACGCTGCCAAAGCAGGAAAGTACAAAAGAAACACAAAATCTAAAAACAAGGGAGACAAAAACACCAAACTAACCATGAGCAGGAACACGGGGAGCAAACGGTACAGAGCAGAGAAAGACAGGACCTGATATACACAGAGACGGGAAACGAGACACAGGTGAAACACATCAGGGGAACGAGGGACAGGAACGTCAAACAGAACATAACTAGACACAGACAGGATTTCAAAATAAGATAGGATGTAAAGCTCACAGACACAGAAAATGTCAGAGACAAGAAAACAAGAACCCAGAACACCAACACTGAACAAAACCCAACAATCACCACACCAAAGACACCCACATCATGACACGTTTAATGGTAACCAGGATGTGGTGTGGGATGAAACAGAGATTGATACCACTGTTTTAGATTTTGGAAAATGCTTGATCCTCACATCCGTCAGGTCATATTATCGAGTTCAGTACCCCGTCCACATCTACCACCTTTGGACGTAATGATTTCAGTTTTGCAGCAGCACATGACTGGAACACATTACAGAAATGTGTATGTTTAGCCTCTTGGCCAGGTCATGTTTGTAAATGAGAAGTGGTTCTCAAGCAGTTTACCTGGATAAATAAATAAAAATAAAGTTTTTCTAAGACTGTGTCTTTTGTCTGAGATGAGGGAACTCGGCATTAGGTATCCGTTGACGACAGAGATGTGAATTATTTGTACGTTTGCCCCACCAGCTACCGAGCTCAGCCCAAAGAAATCTACTATAACTGACGTGCTATTATGATAGGGCATAACTTTCTCTTCTTCTTTTGAACCTGCTACGGTAGAATGGACACATTGACGTATATCACGTCCAGCATGAGGAAGCTTGCAGAGCCGTCCCCACCTGCCAGCCCAGTCGTGTCCTACAACAAACCTCAGTGTTCGTTGAGCTATGTCCTCCTGAACCCATGGTCGAGAGCTCTTTAGCAGGAGTTTTTTTATGGTCAAACTTTAACAGTAACCCCTCCAGACTGCCCACCACCCCCCCACAAACCAGGAGGTCCGAGAATCGCAGCGCGGTCACCTCTCATGAAGTCGGTGGCCGTCCCCACGCTTGGTTAGTTCCCTCCCTGCTGTTCCTTTCCCTCTTCTCTGCTCTCGCCCCCCACTGAGAGTTCAGCACCGCTGCAACAGCCGCTGACCCTCCTGTCGGCAGAGAAAATGTAAGACGTGCCAAAGGCTCCGAGAGAAACAACAGGTGGAGTTCCACCTCTGCCTGACAGCAGCAAGTAATGCCTAGAAGGATTGTTTACCACCATATGTCATGGCAGCGCTGGATTTCTGAAGCTTGCCTCATGAGTCACACTTCCATGCAAAAGCAGAAAGGGAGGATGAAATGAAATATTTGATTAGTCTGACGGAAAGACAGGATCTTATTCTGAGTTTGCCTCCATTGGAGTTTGCACCTTGAAGCTGCTCGTACTTTGCATTCAAATAAGAATGGATCTAAGTCTTGAAAATGAACTTTGTACCTCTGCTCAGGTATGCAGCTTTTGAAATAATCAGTGGTGACTAACCCGTAGAGAGCTGACTACTCTGTTTTTAGGCCTGGAGATGGTTAAGACTGAGGAGGTCAGGGCTTTCCGTCATCCCTAGCTGGAGAACAGAGCAGCTCTGCAACTTATATGATTGTAATAACTGGTAAAACAGATTGGACATAACTGCTGATGGTTAGCCAAGACTCTTCAGTCTGTGGGTTATAAAGTTATATAGTTATAACACCAAGGGATCAATTAAGAGGACACCACCTTCAGATCTAAGAAGGAAGAGAACCCTTTTGCACATCAGCGACGTGATTGCAGTTTGTCGTTGATGGCTGAATGTGAAATAAGAGAAAGGCCTGAAGCAGTTAGTGATGAGGTTAATGGGGAACCTGCTCTTTTTAAAGCTGTTTAATTATATTGTCAGCTCATGAGTTTGAACAATTAACCTTACAAGTTTCAGATAACACACATTATTAGGCTATAAGCCACTCTTAATAAATACCTTTTAATATCAGTGTTTCTAATGATGGTTAAATAAAATTCAATCTGTAAAGCAGAATTATAGATTTATGAATACAGTATTTGGTACAATCTTTACGTTCTTCAAAATCATTGCAGACTTGAATAAAGGTTTGGGCTACATATAGATAGATAACGATATAGATGTCCATGCAAACTAGGAATCTTCTTGGTCTGCTAACCAACCAGTTGCTTATTAATACCAATAACTAATCAGCCAATCACGTGGCAGCCACTTAACGCATGTAGATGTGGTCAGGATGATTTGCTGAAGCTCAAACCGAGCGTCAGGATGGCGAAATGTCCAGTGAGCATCAGCTGTGTGGATAAAGGTGCCTTGCTGATGTCAGAGGAGCAGCTGTGCACTCAGCCTACGCTGTCTCCGGTCAGCATGGGGGTCAGTGGGGATTTACTCTGTTTTTGGAGCCAGCACCTAGTGGTCAGTCGAGGAACTGCAACAAAACATACTTCCTGGAAGATTTCCAGCAGATGGCCCCTGCTTGGTTTGGACTTCACGCAGTTGCTGTGAACTGGTCGGTAAATAAGGCGTCTTGTCTCGTACGCTGCCTTTGTTCTGCGATTCTTGGCAACTTCAAAGAACATGGCTGACTTTAGCATCTTGTGGCTCCAAAGTGACTAAATAAATGCTGCAAGTCGGTCGCAGAGTTTCCTCAGCCTGTCTGTATTATCAATCACTTCTTGGCGATGGCATCAGTCCTGTCACACTGTGAAGTCATCAGCTGTCACTAACCCACAAGTTAGAAGAACTAAGTCTGTATTTAAAGTTTTGCAGAATTAAACTTTAGCTTTGACCTCGGTCACGTTGCTGCTCCTCGTGCTGCGCTGGTGGTGGATATTTAGCAGAATTCAAGCTTGGATGTAGCATTAAAACCATTCTTCAGTCGCTCCAATCACCTCCACTCATTTCTTTAAAGTAGTCACCCATGATTTCATCGTGGCTTTGATCAGATGTTTATATTTAAAAATAAAGCTGGTGTTTGAAGCTCCCACTAAAGAACTCGAGAGAAGCCCGAGCAAGAAGAGCTACCTTCGTCGTTCTCTCTGAACTTCACATAATCTAAGCAGATGGGAACGTTTCCCCTTGCTGCTGTGATCCCCCCCTTTCCATCTTTTTGATATCAAGGCTGTTCTGTTCATCTAAAGGCTCAATTTATTTCTCAGTTGAACATGAAAGAATTTAGGCAGTGAGAGCGTGAGGTTTAGGGTTACATTACAGAGAGATAAATCATCATCGTGAACAGTGTGATTACAGCGACACCAGTGTTGGTTTGCTCCACGAGCTGGATCTCGTTGCCCTCCACGTGCAGACCTGCAGGGCTTTAAGGCCATATAAGACCTAATTTATTGCCAAGAGAAATTGGCTCAGCTGAGTGTTAAAATGATAAATCTGGTTTTGTCAGAGATTTCTACAAGAATGTTTATCATTTTATGTCCTAGAATAAATTTGAACGCCAGGCCAGACCCGTAGTTTTGTTTAAGGCACGTACAGTCTACTTATTTTTTTCATTTTATTTTTTTCCTCTCTGTTTTTCTGGAAAGCGCAGAGCAAATTGCCATGTTGTTTGGGACAAAAGAAAAATGAACGGTCGTCAGAAGCTGGCATATGGCACGGAGTGACTGATTATTTATCCAAAAGTCAAAAGCTGAAGTCTGAAGATCAATTTCCTCTGGAATCACCAGACTGTACAAAGCGCAGACACAAAAAAGCCTTCAGCGAGCCAGAGAGCCATGACTGGAAGCTGCACAGGTCTCAGGACAGCTTCAGCAGCACAGGTTTTCTAAATAATGGCATCATACTGATGTCTTTTGATGCTTCATTTCCTCGTAACACTGCTTGTTTTCCTTCTTTAGACAGAACACTACAGAATAAATCATGCAATACTTTCTTTTAGCACAAGCCAGCGGCCACAGCTTCAGTGTGTAATATTAGCGATGCAGACAGAAAATTAAATACTAAAAATGTGCTACATGAAGACATCTCAGTAACATTAAACAATGATAAGAAAAAGTAATTGCTGCATGTGTTCTTAGCCCACTCGAACAAACCTAAACATCTGCGTCCATGTTGGTGCCAATCCACAATTCCACAAGGCTGATTTATATTTCTGCGTCGTTATGTAATTTCACCGCCAACCGCTAGGTGGCAGTGTGTGTATTTTTTTTTTTTTCCCTTGGTGGACTGCTTCTGATGATATTTTAATAATCTTTCATCGAGTTAATTTTAACTTTTGCTGTGCCTTAGTAGCCTTGCAGCATCACAAACGAAAGCAGCCTCTTAAAAGAATTTTAATATCCGTCAGAAAGCTGCTGGACTTCATCTCAACAGGGTACAGGAAACACAAGAATCCTTTGGGAGTTTTTTTCTTCTTCTTCCCATTTTGGCCCATCCAACAGTCAAGTGTAAAACATATTTAAGCTCAATGGTTCAGCTGCATAGTAGGTAGACCTGAAGCGTGGTGGCTGATTAGGTGTGAATGGGACTAAATTGATTTTTGGGAGAAGTGAGAGACATTGGTAGAACTTGACGAATGGAAGCCTTTCAACCAAGAGACACCTTCTTAGTTCAGTTGGAGTGATTTTCAGTGGCTGGTTGATTATGTTTTGCCCAGAAACTGCACCAGGACGGCTCATGAAAGTCCCAAATCTAATCCCACCTCCAAAGTAAAACTCAAACTGAGAGGTGAGCGGTAATTGTGTTTATATGTACTCTTGGCATTAACAGTTATTGTATAAACTATGAGAGAGCTTTCTGAACTCTTTGTAGGCAAGTAGAAACTGAGTTATGATAAGCTGCTGCTGCGCTCTTGAAATAATGAGTTTTTTGTTGAAAACAAATAAATACTTCCAGCTTGTTTGGTGTTTTTGGGCCCCATTGATCTTTGACAACACTGAACCTTCATATTGGATTTTCTTTCATTCTCCCCAATTAGCTGTTATTTTCACTGTGTGGGATTTGTTTTTTTCCATGTTCTGAAATCTTATGTGGGAGTTTTCCAGTATTTGCAGCAAACTCGCCGTTCTGCATGCAGACGAGCTTCAAACCAGTTCAAAGTATTTATGAAGTCTTACTGGTGGAGATTAGTGTCTTGTATTGATTTTATTGTACTTTTTTCTCAGTGTGAAGGGGAGTGTTTTGGCCTTTTGGAGCAGAGAGCAGCATCATCGACTTGCTGCTGCTGCCAGTTGTTCACGTATTTCACATACGTTCTGACTCCAGGCACCTGCTTCACCGCTGGCAAAATATCAGAGCTGCTCTGTCAGTCTGCATCAGCACGCTAACCGAAAATTACACTTTCCTGCCGTCAGCCCTCCTGAATGAGATCTTTTGCGCTTTGACAGGCTGTGGACGGAGCTGTGTGTTCCTTTCATGGCAGGAAGAGCTCGTCTCGCTTCACCTTGAAACCCCAAATGTGCATTTGACCCGTAGAACCTGACAGGACCACACACCAGTGATGGCGCATGCTTGGATGAGTGAACGTTTACTTCCTCTCCATAGTACCGTCACCCTTCACACACGATGCAACAGCGGACCACCGAGTCCAGTTAATTCAGCTCCACCTAACATGGCACCTTTAAAGCAACACTGCATAACCACCTTCAAATTATTGTTTCAAAATCCTTCGAGCGCTTCATTGACTCATGTTTGGGTCGAATGCAGATAAAGACCCCTAGAAGTACCAGTAAGTGGCGTCCAGAAGGAGGGAAAGCTGGAGCGGATACAGTTGACCTTGATGGCGCCGCGTTCCCTGGAATGTTGCAAATAACTCTTAATACTGTTCTGTTATGCTTAGTGCATTTTGTTTTATTTATTTAATGTTAAAGTATACCTGCAGCTGTCTCAGATAAAGCTCGCCAGCTCCTTCCTTACTGTCTGTTATTACACTTCTTATGGTTGTCTAGTTTTTCTGTTTTACATAACTATTTGTCAAATCAAATTGTCACCATGTCGTACGTCTCTGTAAGTCAAATTAACTATGTCATTACTATATGTCAAACCTATTATCATTTGTGTTTTTATTATATTTTATTGTTTACCCCTCCTTTCCCTTTGCCCCTCAGGAGGCCTTTTTACCTCCTGCCAGGCCTTTGCCAAATAACAAGGTTTTTTCTTAGCAGTTTTTGTCTGGTTAAATAAAGGTTACTACTACTACTTATTTGTTTTAACCACAAGGATATCCAGTTTTCACATGTGACATTCAGGAACTGAAGACTGAACCCTCTTTGCTTCAGTTTTTTTAATGTCATAAATGTTTTTTTTTTTTTTTCTTGTACAGCAAAGAAATGAAGAAAAAACAGCCTCAAAACAAATAAAAACAAAATACAGTAACACAGCAGCAGGAGATATTAAAATTATACAGCCAATGCAGTACACACTGAGCAGCTATGAAGTATGAAAAAATGAAGTCAATAAGATTATGTGTGAAATAAAGTCTGAGACTCTGTGTGAAAATTAAGTTTCCTGGTAGACGGGTTTTTGATTTATCTCTGCGTTTGGGCTCATCCCGTACATGACTGGCCAACGCTTCTCCAAATACGAGGAGAACAGACACTTTAATGAACCTCATTGCACATCCGAGCAGAGATTTTTCTGCGTTCCACCAGAGTTGGTCCACTTTCGCTGGCTCAGGGACACGGAGCTAGCCACATCTGGACAGATGTAGGGTCATAAGGCCAGCCATAGGACCTCCTCATCCAGGGGGCGGGACAAACCTCTCTGAATGCCTCTCCAGGCATTCAGTTACCGCGACAACCAATCAGAGCAACGGACAAGGCAGCATTTTCAGAGCGACTGGAGAGTGATGCAGAGAGAGATCAATGTGAGGAAAATGGAAAATGGAATCCAACGATTGTTGTTTTTGCAAGAATAATTGAGAATAGCGTGTTTGCTCAAACACTAATATCTTCTGAAAAATGTACCTAATGGTTGTAACTGTTAGTTCTGTGCCAGAGTTAAACCCTCTTGGAGACTCTCTACAAGGATAGACTGATCTGATTGGCTCTCCAAGGCTTTTGGGCATCATTAATGAGCTTCAGTGGAGGGTAGCTACACGGACCTGCTGAGATCATTTAAATTTACTAGCGGTACGTCTAGATTATAGTAAAACACAGCCGTATGTTTTTGTCAAATTTTGTTACCTTAAGCTTTAAGAGCTTACTTTTACTGCATCAGGAGTCTTTTTAGTGTTTAAAGTGCATGATGACCTTGGTCTTAAAATCTAAAAAAACAAAAAAGGAAAAACAAGAGATGAACAATAAGAAATGACTCGAATCCATTTCCAGCATGGATGACGAGGTTGTGGATCACAGGAATCTCTGAGTTAGCCTTTGCTGCTGTCCCTGCTGTCCCTGATGCGCTCACTGGCATCGGTGCTCTGATGTCCTTTGAGCTTTGTCCCAGCAGTTCAGTTTTCACCACACCGTCTGTTCTGTGCTGCCGTCCTCGCAGTGGCATCTAAAGCATGCGTGTCACACGCGTCTGCAGCAAGTTCGACATCACAGAGTGGATGCGGTCGAGCTGTCGGTGATAGCTTGTTTGTAGCGAGCGCTGCCAGGAAATTACAGCGAGGAGATTATTGAGCAGAGACTCAGAAACCTAATACCTCCAGTGGCATCATCTAGAAACTGATTGATCATGTCGCCGTGAAAGAAGCAGGGTTGTAAAGTAATGATTACGTTTAGTACTAGTCATCCATCAAAGATGGTCATTCCCGAAAGCTGAAGTATTTGAAGATGAAAATGAAGGACTGGCTTTGATTTTTTATTTATTTTTTTCCCATTTAGGATCACTGGGTTCTACTGGAGCCAGAAAAACACACTCTGGACAGGTCACCAGAGAGGCGTTAACGAATCAGCATCACATTTAGGTTATTTTGGACGTTTTACCTTTTGCAGTGGGATACTGCAGCCATGCACAAACAGAAGATAACCAAAAACCACTTATGTTTGTGTTGCACTCACTGAACTGGCTTTGAACTTATGTCAGGTCAAAGTGTTATCAGTCACTGGTGGAGTGGATTCAAAGGTTTCGTTGAAGACAGAGCAGAATTCATTACTTTAATCCCCGTGTAGTAAAGAAATATGAGGAATGAGCTCCAGTTCTAAAAGCCATAATTTTAACAAATCGCTTGCCAGTTGGCAGTACTACAGAGAACAACTTACTTCTCCTCCACTGACTTTATTAACTGGTGTGAAGAATGCCCCCACATCCAGTGCTGAACTTTAAAATGGTTGTGATTTGTTTTAACACAGATTCCAGTAATGTTTCACATGGCCACCAATAGTCACTTATATTTGTTACACAAGTGTAGCTTGAAAAAGAAACTTCACAAACAATCCGTGGCTTTGACATTCCTTCATCTCTGCTTTAAGCTTCAAAGAAAATCTGAAGCTTTTATCTTTAATTCCAC
This sequence comes from Arrhamphus sclerolepis, assembly GCA_037176975.1. Classification (NCBI taxonomy): domain Eukaryota; kingdom Metazoa; phylum Chordata; class Actinopteri; order Beloniformes; family Hemiramphidae; genus Arrhamphus; species Arrhamphus sclerolepis. The sequence goes on along the minus strand of JBAMYA010099473.1, from coordinate 8,673 downwards.
CCTTTATTCCCATCATCATTTCATAATCTAGTGAGAAAGAATCCTCATCATATCTTAAAACATATGGTCTGCTTGATCCAGATTCCCCAAGCTCTGCTAGAAGACCAGAGTGATCCAAGCTGGTTCTTTGTGAAGCACAACCATTACTCCCAGTGATGTCAGAGGCATTTCAAAGCTGGTAGGATGTCGTGGTAAAGCTTAATTTAAACTTCTCACCTCAGTCGAAAGGTTTTTGGAAGTTGCCCTGACTTGCATTGGGTCATACGTGTAATCGCCCCGCCCACACAGTTCTATAATTCTCTTCATGTCTGGTCTAAACATGCCATTAAAGTAGCTATGTAACAAAGCATCACATTTTATTGTTTTCATGTAAAATAATAACGATCCTGTCTCTGTGGATTCTTCCCCTGCGGCAGAAAAACATCAGAGCCAGTACAGTGGAGAAATACAGTGCGGCTCATTGGCAGTTTCCTTTATGACACTACAAATAGTTGGCTTGCAGTATCATGTTTGGTGCTCCGATATAGGCCACATCAGGAGCAGCAATCATCTGATTCATAATGGCTGCCTGCCTGCCTGTCGCCATCGCCTGCTAATCGCCGCAAGGAATGTTTTACTCCACTGACGGCTGGAATTAATCCAGTCTTGTGAGAACATGTGCATTTCAACACTTACAAGGCATATTTATAAACGCATTTTCATCTAACTGCCCAAATTACTCAATGTCCTGTGACTTTATTCTGCCCTAATATACAGTTACAAAGTCAAAGCCAAAATAGCTGCCCGGGTTTTTCCTTGTGGCATCTGAGTGCAGCTGTTTGGGTTTTTTTTCTCTCTCTCTCTCTTTGCTTGTGCCTGGAAAGTCTTTGCCATCAAAATAATCTCTGTTGGAGGCAGAGGGACAGCATGTGGAGTCCTCACAGAGCTTTACTAAATATGGACAGGGCTGTAATGGATTCACACGAGCACACGCTCGGGCCGGGCTCAGCTACAGCAATTAGCTGATCGAACGCACAGCTTAAGCACCAAACCAAAGTTTATGAAGAAAGAAGCTGCGCGAGAGGTGATAAGGAAAAAATCTGAGGCTTGTCAGACACCTGGTAATGAGAAAACACAGAGACCACTACCCTCCTACAGCCTTTAAAGTTTAAAAAAAGGCTCAAAGAAAAGAATACTTTACAAAACTGCATGGCAATGAAAGCAGCAGCAGTATAAATTGAGGGCAGCAGAATTGCTTCCATCCTCCCCTTGTAACCTAAATTCTCATTTCTTGAAGAACAACTTCCCGCTGCCGTGTCCCACCAGGGTCACAAAAGCCCCTCCTCTCATGTGTCCCTCTCTGCTGGCTCTAATACACTCTAATTTGTTTCTGTCTTGTAGCGAAAATATCCCTCCCACATTTCCTCCTCAGCTCTTCATCCTCTGTGTGATCACTTCATTTTTCTTACGGCTGCACGAATATTCAGTTTCACCTTTTGCCTGGATACAGCGTTAGCTTCCTCCTTCATATTGATTGAGTTATAAGTAGTTGGAACACTTTTGTGTGTATTTCAACTGGAAATCCATTAAAGTTTCAGTTCCTGCAGGGGCATTTTGCATTCTTACTGTACTTAACTGCAGTTTTTTCTTCCCCCACAAGAAGGTAGAAGTCTTTTTTTTTTTTGGGCGGGGGGGGATGAAAACATTAAAGCCTCTCTCAGACCACGTGGGGATATAGATTTGATGAGTTGACCACATATTTTTTCTTAAAAAAAAAAAAGTAAAGTACATCTCATCTTGTCTTTATCTTATCTTAAATAGCCACTAACAATACTGCGCTGATGAGTGCAGACGGTCCAGGCAGGTCTTGCAATACCAATTTGTCCCACTACAAGCGCACTTGGTTGATTCTTATGCTGGATTTATTTTGCGTCGTCTCCAGTCGTCTCCATAGACTTTGAATGGAGTGACATCATCAGCAGCGTTGTCAAAAGTTGTTTTTTTCGATATCATGGATAGAGGACCAAGATATGAAGGTAGAGCTGTGTCTTTATTATTCAATCAAAAAAAAGTTGCTTCAATCAAAAAATATTTCAATAATAAAAACCTTTGTTTCAATTAAAAAAAAAAAATTCAATCAAAAATGTTGTGTTTGAATGCAGAAAAATATTTGAACACTGTTTTTAATTGATTGTAATGTTTTCTTTGGTTGAAATAAAGTGTTTTTTAATTGAAAATACTTTTTGATTGAAGTAATCTTTTTTGTGTTTGGGCCATATTATGAGTAGGACATTTGTGTCTTTATTATTCAATTCCAAAACGTTGCTTCAATCAAAACGGGGGTTGACCAGGACAATGGACCCCAACCTGGGGTGATCGCTGGCAAAGAAGTGCGTACATGGACGCGATGATGTAAGTTTCTGGAGCTCCTCTGCTCCACCACGACACCTCGTATCGTTGGCTGCCATGACCTGCTTGTCAGAAAGACGTCGTTGGTGTAGACACTTGTCACTCAAACATGTCTGACCAATGGGAAAGCATCCGCCCACCGCTGGCCACCAAAACTTTTTTCACTTCAATCGAAAAAATCAATGTATGTAATTTTTTTCAATTTTAATTTTGCATTTGAACAGGTTTTTTTTCTTTTGATTGAATATATTTCTTTTTTGATTGAAGCAACTTTTTGGAATTGAATAATAAAGACTCAAATGTCCTACTCATAATATGGTCCAAATACAAAAAAGATTGTACGTTAATCAAAAACAAGTATTTTCAATTAAAAAACACTTCACTTCGATCAAAGAAAACATTTTCAATCAAATAAAAAAGGTCTTCAAAAATGTTTTTGCATTCAAACACAAAATTTTTGATTGGAAAGGGTTTTTTTATTGAAGCGAAGGTTTTTATTATTGAAAATATGTTTTGATTGAAGCAACCTTTTTTTTAATTTGAATAATAAAGACACAAATCTACCTTCATACCAAGAGAGCTAGACAATGCTTTCAAAGTAAGCAAATTAAATAGTTTCTTTAATTTTTACTTACTTTCTTTCTTTCTGTAGTAAACAGTTGTCATCAGTTTGAATTGTAACTGCTTGCTGCTCCACTTAGCTTAGCATCTCTGAAGCTAAAATAATAATAATTATAATAATGAAATACTCAAAAACTCACAAGAGCTGCAGAGTTTATGGCCAATATGTTCAAAACCAACTCCTTCAAAAGTATTCTAATTACTGTTTGTGAATGTTACAGGTTTATTTGAAATTCAAACAACTGTGCAGCGCTCTCCATTCTCAGAAAAGACGAACTGATGCACAGCATGACACTGAATCCATAATGTAAGCTTTGCCCGATGGTCAAGTTTGCTTTCTGTATCATGGGATTATATATTCAACTTCTGCTAAAAAGTTCCCAGAATTCATTGACATTTACAGTCTGAGTTAAAGATTCATGGGGAGGCTGACCTGTGTGAGCCCTCTTCCTCAGTGATTTAGCATTTCCTTTATTGCTCAGGAACTGCATGTTTAGGTTGAACACACCTGGTGAATTTTTCCTTGCGTTCCTGGTGAGTCCAGTAAAAATACAGCAAAACAAGTGAAAGATCAAACTGAGATTCTGTGGATTTATATTTTATATTGGTATTCAGCATTCACAATGGAGCCAAAGCCACAGTGATTATGCACCTGAAAAAGTGTTTAAATTAACAGGAAGGGGTTTAACGGATTTAACAGACGAAATTCATTGTTAAAATCCCAGAGGAAAGACATGGGAATAGTTTTGCCCGTCACTCAGGTCTTACTCTAATTTACAACAGCTTCGTTAAAGCTTTGTTCAAGCAGTGTCTCCATTAATTCTTCCATTGATGGAAAACTTGAGGCATTAACTTTACCAATTAAGAGAGCCTGAGTTTAATTGATTTCTGTGTGCACATATGTGTGTGTGCATGTGTATGTGTGGTGGTGGTGGGGGGGTAAGTCATTAGAGAAAAGTTTTTCTGCAAACTTTTCTTCAAATATTTGAAAACTAATAGCAAGGCTGTACATTTACACATCACAAGGAATTCTTCAAAATCCAAATACTGTAGGCGTAATGCAAGTTTCTACATCACACGAGTCAAACTTCTGGTCCACGAGAGACTGCGAAGACAATCGTATACTTAAAACTTGAACATTTCTGAGGAAATTTGAATGCGACTTCCTGTTTGATTCAGTACTGACATCAGAAAGTTGCATAGCAGCTGCTTTATGTCAAAAGTCAGGATCTAGCCAACGTTTGAAAAGGATTTTACAACAAAAAGTTGCTAACTTTTGTCAAGTAACTTTTTTTACAACAAAAAATTGTTATTTTGAGGAAAAAATTGAAAATATAGAAAGAAAATAGTCACTTTAAGTTAAGAAAAACAAACATTTGTGATTTGTAACATTTGTGATTGTACAATAAAAAGCCTTTGCCCTTTTTTTAAGTCTTAAAATTGCAAATTTTGCAAGATCACAACAAAATTTGCTTTTTTAGCTGATTGAGAAAATAAAGAATAACTGTCCTGTTAATGGTAACCATGGTGATGATGTGGCCCAGGATGAAACAGAGTTTGACACTCCTGTTTTAAATGGAGCCTAAAAGATTATTTGAGGGGTTTTTTTTTTCCTTTTCTCTCCTGAGGGAGTCTGATGCCTGAAGACGCCCTAAAGGTTGCTTTAAACTCTCTGTCTCGCTTTAATGTCATCATCTTCATCACATGATTTACCCCGTAGTTCAGATGCTGCCTTCATTCGAGAAACGGTGAAGGCAAATTGCTCTCTGGAGGGGTGGGGGCGGGGGGGCTCACTGATTGGAGGCGATGCCCTTTGAAGTTACAGATGATTGGACTGATGTGGTTGCCCAGGCAACCCATGTCAGTCTTTCCAACACTGGTGTCTCACATGCTCCACAGTTTAAAGTTTCCCCCCAGAAAGTACTGATTATCGTAAAATTTCCTTTGTGACTGTTACTTTGTGTATTTTGCTAAAAGCAGGGATATTTGTCGGCTTATGATATAATTCTTTTTTTGGGCTGCGGGCGGTTTTAAAATTTCTAAAACTTTTTCTGCCATATCCAAAAATTGTCTTGTAATGGGCTTTTAAGGACCCTAATATAATAATTCACCCTGTTGGATATGGGATGTGAAATGTTTAGAAGCTTGGTGGTTGCCTAGCAACCTGAGTTTGTTGGAATAAAACGTCTCTCTTCTTCTTGGAGCCAACAGCAGAAATTGCCGGTCATAAATCAAAAAAGAAAAAAAAAAAGAAAAAGAATTTAGAGGAGTCCTGGAGCTGTTGGTGCTGGTCGTGGCTTGAATATGTGCAATCCAAAGCTGAAATTGCACATCTGCTTGTAACAGTTAAATTAAGTTTAATACGAACATTCTGCATCCCAAATGAATTGACAGGATGCCAGTATTTAAGTGCCCTGTAAACTAACGGTTATAGGCAGTTAAGGACTTGATTGTGTTTATCTTCAAGTCTTTATCTTCCTGTTTTACATACAATATTATGTCCCAAACTGTGGTTTTATATCCACTGCCAGCTTTAGGTGGCGGAAAAGGCTCAAGTGGTCACAACGACGCCGTTTGTAGCTTAGTGATGCTGGTGTGTGATCCGTGTGTGATCTGCAGCTACAAACAGAAGCAGCAATAACTTAAACAAACGTATCTGTAATTTACTCTGAAGTATCCTCTGGCCTGGTTTAGTCATAGCCAAGGGACCACGGTGGTGGCAGGACGTGTCACGTAGCGGCTCAGAAACCACCGCTATTTAAGCAGCAGCACGCTGGCTCCAGGAGGACCAGCAGGACCGCCTCTGAAACTGATAACAGTAATCCTCAAATCAAAAAATATTCTCATATATTCGCAAATTTAAAAAAAAAATCATTAAATAGTTTTAAAATTAGCACTTTTTTCAAGTGAATTTTTGTCATAAAATCACATTTTATTCATATAAAAAGTTGACTGTTTTTTTTTAAAAAAAAAAGAAGCAAATTTTAAAATCGCAAATTTTGCAAGATGAAATCTTTCTTTCTTTTTAACAACAAAGACTTTATATCTGACAGTAACAAATGTCACAAAAGTGTTGTAGTTCAAAGTTTATGATTTTCTAGCCCTCGCTGATAAAAAGAAGTGATGGTCCAGATGTGGCCCGTGGGCCTGGTCTGTGGTGTAAATGGATAGAATGGACAGACTCTAACGACTCAGTTCTTGGATGTGTACGTTGAATCTGAGCTTTGAACTGAGAACCAAGAGGGCATAATCACTGTTAACTGAACTAATGGAGCGCCACAACTGGTTCTTGGTTAGCGTTGTCTAACCAGCCGTTTTCGGTAGCTTGTCTGGTGCAGCCGCGACAGCCGTGTTTGCCTCTGGCCTGAGAACGTTACGTTACACTATGAAGGCCACAGAGCAGTTAGATGCTTTTGGTTGGGGGACAACCTGGCTCCTGCTGCTGCCAGTAGCTCCAGCTGGGCACGATGATGGAAGACTGTGGGAGCTCAGATGCAGCTCGCCCTGAGCTCCTGGTTTCAGCTCCGGCAGCCCTGGTTTCAGCCGCCGTACAGGTAATAACATATGAATCACGGCTGGATGGACAGATTCAGTCTTAATGAATGTGAGTTAATGCCAGACGGTGGATTTGCCCATTTTTAAATGCACCAAGGTGGACAAAACCAGCCTCTGCCGAGATGACGTCCCCCACAGCTCTGACAAAAAAAAAAGACAACAAAAAACAAAAAAACAAGCGCTCTCCAAAAACGTCTCAGAAGAGTTTGTTCAGTCTCTGGTCTGAGACCCCAAATCAGCACCAATCACCTGCTTTTTTCATCTTTACATGGATGAACTCTCTCAGAGACTGAATGATATTAAGAACAATACTTGTAAGGGTGCTGTTATGATCTGTCGAACAAAAGAGGGTAAATATTTAGAATTTCCATAATTGAAATAGTCAGAGAATATAGTTGGTGTCAGGAAGAAAGTGAAATATCTCGGTCGTTTCATCACAGAACAGCTGACAGATGGTGGTGATGTGAGCAGGCAGAGTCGTATGCTGTACGCTCAGGCTAACATTCACGAACATCCAGTTTGTGCTCGGACAAGGTAAAGCTTTTTCTATGGGCTGCAGACTGTATGCGTCTGCGTACTGCACACTTGTGGACAGTCTATAAAAAGGGGGGTCTGAGAAGACTTCAGGTGGCCTGCAATGATGCACTGAGTGAACTTCTGAAAAGACCACGATGGGGCAGTGCAAGTGAAATGTTTGTGACAGCTGGAGTCGACACTCTGCAGGCTGTGCTTAGAAATCTGATGTTTAAGTTTATATATCGTTAAAATGAGTCTAAGAATAAAATGATCATGGCCTCAGTGAACCCACGGTTGAGCTCTACGGGATACTCACAGCTGTGGAGACGCTGGTGCAGTTGTCTGGTGCAGTTGTGGACATGTGTATTTGTTCGGTTGTTTATTTTGTTCTGGACCTTGAGTCTGAAATAAAGTTTCTATCTATCAATCACATAGACTTCAACTTTCCTGTGTTGGTTTCCAACCACCCATATGCACAGTGACAGAACAACCTGTAATGGTGGGAAAAAAAGAAAAAAAGACGTCGCTGGTGAGCCAGTTTCGCTTCATCCTCATGGTAATTACAGCTGTCAGATCCATTTCATGATAGCTTCTGCCAAATAATTACCCCAGCACGGTGCTCACTGGGGGGAGAGAGTACACGGCAGCCTTGTTCTCAGCTCTCATTTCCCTGCGTAGTCGTTGAGCGCATCAGTTTGTTGGCCGGCTGCCCTCCATAAAGATCTTTTTGGAGAACGATGTCTTCGACTGAAAGTGCAGGACTCCCAGTTTTCAGTGTGTGCAGGTACCTGAGCTGCAGCTGCACGTTTGGACAAGAAACTCCAAACCTTTCAGGTCATAAACCCACAAATGTCTTCTTCCGTTCTTGTGGGAGGTATATAATATATCCATTCATGAAGGTATATTAATTTAACTGAAGATAAACGGGACTGGATGTACAAAACTATTGACGATGTGCAGCTAAATCACTTTTTTTATTGCCTTCTTTAGAATTTTATATATTTAAGAGAAATTATGTTGGACAGGACACTTTGCTCAATCATAAAAGCTGTCATGCTTAATTAAGTGGCATAATACATGTCTGTAGCTCGAAAAAGAGGACAAGCGCAGCGTACTAGACACCAGACTGTGGAGAATCTCTCTGGTTGGCACTCCGCTTTTACGAATATGGGTACGAATATATGTGCATACAACTCAGACAAGTAAAAAAGAAAAGTTGTAGATTCAAATCAGTTACCAGGGCTGTAAAGGGAAAATGAAACTTCCTCCAACAGAAACCAGCTCACCCCTCAAAAAGGGAAAAAGACTTAAAAGGATATAAAAAGCTAAGTGGCTTCTGCAAAGTAATAAAACCACATTCAGGCTCATAACTGAAAATATGAGTTACAGAGAAAAAATAAGATCTAAATGGATTTGGATAATAATAATAATATGAAATAAGATATCACAAGAGAAAGTTTTTTTTGTGTGCATGTTGGGGGGGGGGGGGGGGGGGGGGGTCATTTACGAGCCCTTCCTTCCCGGACCTTTTTCCTCCCCACTTAAACCTTTTCTAACTTTTGGCCAAAACAAAACCAAATTTTTTTTTTTCAG
>JBAMYA010099452.1:0-20622 GCA_037176975.1 Arrhamphus sclerolepis | reverse complement strand
ATTCAACACATGAAACAGGGAATTTGTGATATTCTGTTGCAGTTGTTCATTATGTCTTATGCCTGCATTGTTGCAGTTACTGATTTCCAGTGTTATTATACTGTATGAGAATGAAAATGGATCGTTAGCATCGTTAGCTCATGCTAGTGCTTGCTTTAAATATCTGTTTTTGTACAGCTGTGTGCTACGAGGGAGAGACGGGAGAATAAAAAAGAAGCAGACCAGCACAGGCGTCATCATTGTTGTTTGAAAGCACACTTGAATGTTTCCTGTGTGTGCAAAGGCTATAAGATGCTGCATTTTACAACATGTAAATGCTCTTTTCTACTTTGTTGAAGATGACGCTAGTTCAGTCTGTCTTTGCTCGTGCGCTCCTACTCGACTGGAATTGAATACATGAATATCATACCTCCATTTCCACCTGGAAACAAAAAAGGTGCTTTAAAAGTGTTCCTGTTCAGACGTTCAGTTGCCTGGGAAATATCATCGCCATGGTTACCTTTCTAAGAAGAAAGATGATGTTGTTTGAGTGCTCTTAAAAATACAACTTTTTTTTTTTTCTTCCTGGAATAGGTCTTACCATGTATCATAGAGCTCTGTTAATAAAGTATTGTATTGCAAAAAATAATAATGTTTTCCATTCCTGAGACATTTTTTTTCTGCATGCCAACAGTAAAGTTGAAGAAACTGATTCTTTCATTGGTCAGTTAGGATGCTAGATATTCTTGTCATTTAAACATTTTTTTAGAGACTTTTCCCACACTTTTAACAAATTTGAATGTTTAGTAAAATCTCACTGAAAAAGCTTGGAGAATTTCATCTTTCAGCATTAATAGCGTCTGATAAGCCGATTAGAAGAACAGCTGATGATTTATTTTAAAGCACACATTTAAACACAAGGGCCTCAGTGCAAGACACCCTGGGAAAATCAGAAGAAATCAACCAAAACCATCAGGAAAACAACTGTGGACTTTCAAAAGTTTAGCTCATTCTTGGGTACAGTTTCCATGTATCTGAAGGTACTTCGGGGCATTTATTTAAACAATAACATGAAAATACAAACAGCATGGGAGCACATGGCCATCATACCACTCGGAGAGAAGATGGCGTCTGTGTTCCAGACATGAAATGCTTTGGTGCGGAATGTACAAATCAACTCCAGAATAAAAGCAAAAGACCTTGTGAAGATGTTGGCTGAAAAAACAAATCTTTAAACACATTAAAGCTTCTGTGCCAGCGTGAGATGGAAGAGAAAGCCAAAGCTCCAAGAGCTCCGTAATAAACCAGATTACTGTTTGCAACTGCACTGAGGAGAGTCATCATCCTGTGGCTGATGACTGAAACTTAACTATTTGATCATAGTGGTCATTGTTATGTTTGGAAGAAGATGGGAGAAGCTTGAAGGACCTCATATCATCCTCCCAACCATAAAGCATGAGCTTGGCAGCATCATGTGGGGGCTGCTTTGCTGCAGAATGGTACTTCACAGAATAGACGGCATTACGAGGAAGGATTATGCAGATACACTTAACCAGCATCATAACACATCAGCCAGTAAGTTAAAGCTTGGGTGTAGTTGAGTCTTCTAAATGGACTAAAAGACCCAAAACATGTTTCCAAATTAGCTGAAAAGTGTCCTATACAATAAAATAAAAATGAGGTTTTTGCAGCGGACATCTGAAAGCTTTGATGTCAGTCTTGTAGAGAAATGTGGAAAACACAGAAAAGGCATGTGCAAGCAAGGCCCAAAATCTTGACTCAGTTCCACCAGTTCAGTCAGGAGGAATGGTCCAATTCCAGCAAGATGTTGTGAGAATTCAAAATATTTGAAACAAGCAAAAGAGCTTAAAGGCAGCTTTGCCAAATACCAACCACAGGTATGTAAACCTTTGACTCTCATAAAAGAATTCTATATTAAAAGAAAAAAAAAAGAGAGAGAGAGAGAGAGAGAGAGAGAGAGAAATCTCCTTTTATTGTCAAAAATAAAGAAGGAAACAAACCAACTTGACCAAAAACTGCACAACTGTATATTCCTTTATGGGACATTCAATGAAATACATCGGATTTAAAAATTCCAGCTTCAGAAAGTTATATGAATATATTATATCTTATAAGATTTTTTTGTTTTCTTTTTGTTTTATTTTTTTTTAATTTTTGTAGCATTTTGACAAATTTTTATTGAATGTAAATGTGGTTATTTGCACATTAAAAGGTAAAATCATCCATTCACTACAAAATATTATCAGGGTACTTAACAAGGCAGAAGGTGACTTGACGAAGCCTGAAACTCAGATCAGAGAATGTTCAATTAAAGTCGGTAACTGTCACAAAAGGAACAAAACAGTTGCGTTATTTGATGGTTTTTGTCCTCATTTATAGTATCCTAACATGGAGGCTGAATTATGAGTTTAAAGAGGAAAATGTTTCATGGATTCCTCTGAGAAGCAGAATCCTGTAGGTTTCCACATCCCCCTCTCAGCTTGGCAGCCTGCAGCTGCACTTCACAACAAGCCAAGTGTTGAAAGCTGCAGCCCTGAAGAAGCTATCACATATAATATTTGCATCTAATGTGTTTAAATATCAGATATAGAGCCTTGTATTGTGTGTTTATGTTTTGCACTCCCACTGTCCCTGGCAGTTGCAGATCTTTGTCAGAAACAGGAAATACTGCTTCAGGCTGATAACGTAACTGAACACTCGAGTAAACCCGGCACGTGTCAGAAATATTTGCTTGTTTTCAAAAAAAACGTTTCACTTTCACATTTCAATCTATACAGCAGCGCCACAATCACCACTGAACACAATATGTTGGCAAACTGAGAAGCTCTTTTTAAAGGAGACACGATACATGTCATTTTTAATTTTTGTTGCTTTTTATGTTTTGCAAAAGATGGCACAGTTTCTTGAAGTTTTAATCAAATATTTGCAGCGTGTTTTGGTCAAATACCACCAGAAAAACTGTCTTTTCAGTTCTGCTCATAGCAGCTGGTTTAAAGGGTGGAGTTACCCTATCTTCCTTGATGCATGCCCTTTTTGAAATTTTGTGAGCAAAGGAATCTGCCCTTTAAGCATAATTTTTGTCCATCTACGTCAGAAATGTTAACTTTTCTATTTGCACAGACTATTTATTTCTACAGGAAGGCACACTTCTACAATCCATACTGGCACTATCGGCTATTAGAGAAGAGGACATCTGAACAAAGGTTTACTTACCTTTTCCAGCCTGGACTGTGAAGTCTTATTACTCAGTTTGTCCAGAAAAGACATTTCAATTTATTTCACTTTTCTCGTGCAGCTTCAGTTCACAACAAAGTCTGTGACACCCCCTCAAGCCTTACACTGCCTTTCCTGCACTGTGGGATCAGGTGGTGTGGCCAACCTGCAGTCTGACCCTCCGACCACCACATATTTATGTATTTTTATACCACATATCTGTGTATTTTTGTACCACATATTTCTACATTTTTGTAGCATGTGTTTTATATTTTTGTGCCTCTCCTCTCTCTGTCCTGTTTCCCTCCTCTTTTCTTTTTTTCGTCCTTTAACCAGCTGGCTATCGTGTCCCCCGCCCATAATTGACCCGCTCAAGGTTTCTTCCCAAGAGGGTGACACAATATGCATAAGACTGAATTGATTCAACACATCAACAGTGATGTTACCCTTTAACTATAAGCTTTATAGAAAAAAAAAAAAAGTTTTTAAGCCTAATCTTGAAGTTAGAGGGTTTGATGACTGAAGGTTCCACTTCCATTTCCACTTTTGGAAACTTTAGGAACCACAATTTCCATTCTGGAGTTTTGATTTAACTTTCATTTCAGCTTCAGATGAGAGAGGTAACATTGGTTTGGTGATACAGGGAGAAGGGTGTTGAGAAATGGGGGGTGATAGTGTGTCTGAAAGAAATGTAGCATCGAGACACATTCATAGTCCAAACTAGGGCTGGATAACATGACAGAAATAGTCCAACAGACTGCCTTTCATGTGCTGTTAAGTAATCAAACTAAGGTGACCCTTTATCTTTCTTGATTAAGGGCCTTTTTTTTTTTCTTTTTTACTTCATTCATCTTTAAATACAGTAAAATGCCTTTTTACACATTATGAATTAGGACTTATTAAATCTTAATAGCCCCGTGACCCTGTAGGACGTAGCGGGTATTGATAATGGATGGATGGAAATCTTACAATGTGATAAATTATCTGCTGTTCTCTGGTTTTTATATAATGATTTCAATGTAACTACAAGTTTAAAAAAAATAAATTATTACATAGGTCAGAAAAAGTAATAAATAGAAAATAAGTCCATCTTGGGCTTGAAATTTGCAGAAAATGCAAATTTTGAGCAGGTAACATGTCTTGTCATGTTGTTATGGGTAGCATGTCATATCTGAAGAGATGATGTTCAAATAGGACCATATATTTTAAAAGTGGATCATCTGACTTTCACTTATTCTGCTTCACTTATTCACGAACCCTGAATGTTTCATCCTCACTTTTGCTCTTTTTCTTCTGCCATGGATGCACACAAACACACTTGCGCACAAGTCTTCCTGCTGGGGTTTGACTGAGTGACGTGTTAATGTTTAACTAATGCTGTTGACGGAAGAGGCAGAGTTCAAGCAGGTAACAATCAGCAGGAGCCATTTTAGCTGACCAGGTACTTCATCATACTGCTTCCCTCGTCGACCATGGAGAGAGAAAATTAACTGCTGGCTTACTTTACTTCTAGGTTGGTTGCAAGCTGCTTTGTATGTGTGCGCCACTCAAACTGATGTTCCTTTCAAAGGAGATTTAGTGTAAAATAGCACAGACAATGACACTCCCTGTATGATGTATGAATAGTTTGAAGATGGTTTTAACACAGCTAGTCTCTTCTGTAGTGGGAAGTATTTCTAGTTGTTGTCATGATCATCATAGGTTAAGTAATGTGTGTGTGTGTGTGTGTGTATTTCAGGTGGAAAGAACAACTACCATGGTAACACTAAATAGACTGAGTGTGGAGGATCCAGATGATGGCTCTCCACTGCTTCCTGTGGCTGCTGAGATGACGACACCAACAGCCATCTGTCACAGGCAGCGGCTGGATCCAAAAACAGAATTTTTCCTCAGCAGGTAAATCTCATCTTGGTTCTCCTTCTGATTTCACAGGTGGAGGGTTCACAGTCCACGAATCCTGTTCTGGAGACCTGTGTTTGGAACCAGCGTGAGATTTTTTTTATTTTCACTTAAATATTCTGTGGCCTCATTTGTTGAACCAAAACCTAGCTGTGGATAGAACGTGCTTGTTTGAAATAACATTTCAGTTTTTCTTTTCTATGGTAAAAAGTCCTCTTAAAGACATTAAGTAGGTTATATCAAACAAGAAAAGAAGGTGTCCTGGTTTTTCTCCCTGTGCCTGCACAGGTTTTGTTGTTTGTTTTTGCAGCTTCCTCTGACAGTATTAAAAAATAAATAAAAATACAGTGTATTATGTTATTATGTTGGTTGGCTTTTATACGGCTGTGTGGTGAACTGGCAGCCTCTGATTGATTCTAGTTGTCCTTTGGATATAATAAAAGGATGAATAATGTTAGCTGTAACTTTATAAACTGTGTCAAATTATGTATACTTCTACTGGGGAAAACATTAAGCTCCCTTGCTTGTTAGTGACACTAAATCTGTTCATTATCTATGCCATATTTTGTCCTATTTTTTGCTGCAAAGGAGGGTTAATTTTGCCACCAGTCTGCTCCTGCTGATTGGATGCTACTTGGCTATCCTGATTCCTGCATACATCTCTGTGAATAAGCCAGCAGTTGTCAGTAACGACTACCAAAATCCCAGATATCTGGTAATGACAACTCTAAACTCATTTTGGCAAGAATTTTGTCAGTTTTTTCACTCATACCAGACATGCATTTAAAAATGTCCCCCCTTCCTCAGGCATTACTAAACCAGTCAGCCTCCCTGCTGTCACGCCCCTGTCAGCCTCGATGGTGCTTGAACCACCTCAAACCCCTGTCCTGCTCTGAAAAGCTCCTGGACATCCCCGTTTTCGTGCAGGACAGACCTGTGGTGTGGAATTTGGCCCCACCTCTGGGGCTTCAGGGAAGTGAGGAACACTTGGCCCTGGCTCTCGCCTCTATGCCTCAGCCTGGTCTACCTCCATCGCTGAAGAGCGAAGGCAGCTGCAGGCGATGTGTGGTGGTGGGAAATGGTGGTGTTCTTCAAGGGAGCCATCTTGGATCCCATATAGATCAGTATGATGTCATTGTCAGGTACGTGTACATGAGTCAGACAGACAGGTAGAAATAAATATCTAATATTTTAGGTAGGTACAAAGTTCTTATTGGGATATAGATATTGTGTTTGAGGAAAACCCCTTTGGGACTTTGGTTTTGACCAACTTGATTTCACTAAAACCACTTTTCTTCACTATATCATCACTCTTCATCATCAGATGCACCCAAACAGGGTTCCCTGTGTCTGAAACATTGATAATGAAAATCCCACATAACTAGTTTGTCTTAAAAATTCAAGTCTAGAATGAATTAATTCAGTAATAGTAGTCCTTGCAGAGGAGTTCTTGCTAGTATTCTTCTCCAAAGTTTGAAACGGCTTTCATTTACTACAGTAACTAAAGTGTTTCCCAACAGAATGTGTCTTCTTGTACTTTGTGATCAATGTACAACATCTCTTTTACCAGGTTGAATAATGCTCCAGTGCCTGGATTTGAGAGAGACGTTGGGTCACGCACGACTATCCGTCTCATGTACCCAGAGGGAGCGCCTCACTCTGCCAGTGAGTACAGAAAGACCACCATGGTTGCCCTGGTGGTCTTTAAGAGCCTGGACTTGGACTGGCTCACTTCTGTAATCACCAAACAGCCTCTGGTAAGCCTGCATTACAAAAGCCACTGCATAAAGAAACGTTACACTAATAAGTTAGGAGTGTCACAACTATTCATGTGGTAGCGCTATGACATCATCACCCTCACTGCTTAACATGCTATACACCCCCTGTGTGCTTTTAAATAGAACTTCTGGTCCAAAATGTGGTTCTGGAGGGAGGTAGTGGATGATATCCCGCTGCAGCCAGAGAGCTATAAGATCCTCCATCCAGAGATTATTCACAAGACGGGGCAGGTCTTACAGAAATATGCTCTCAAACAAGGAAACGTGAGTTCTTATTCATCTGAATCTTTCAAGCTGAACTCTTTTTTTCCTCAAACTTACGTCCTTACCTCTCTTGGAATATGTTTGCCGTCATCTCATTTAAAAAGTTGGGAACTGCTTTGATCATGAGTGCTTCTCTCCCTTCAAAAAGATGGTGCCAACACTGGGTGCCAATGCGGTGGTGATGGCTTTGCAGATGTGTGACCAGGTGAGCCTGGCTGGGTTTGGGTACGATATGCAGCACCCAGAGGCCAGGCTTCATTACTACGAAAGCATACGAATGGATGCCATGAAAGTCCAAGTAAGTCCACGACAGATGGTCGAACAATACCCAGCATGCTCCTGAGCGTCATGCTTCGTCTCCTGTGGTTTATGAATTCTATTAAAATCATTCAGGTGGTGCACGATGTTAGTGCCGAAAAACTCTTCTTGAGGGACCTGGTGGCTGCAGGAGCTGTGACTGACCTCACAGGAGCTCTGTGAGCTGAAGACTGATGATGTGCTGAACTCTACGTGCACTCCCTCCTGGCTGTGAGGAGTCCCCTAAAAAGCTTTGGACAGAACCTTTCACAGTGTGGAATGACCTTTAAAGTGCTCTCAGTCTCCAGGCTTAACAGATGACTGTAAATGTCAGATGACAGTAGAGACTAAATTGATTTTTTTTCCCCCCCATCTATTTAATGAACACAATAAATCACCAACCAAGATGTACAAAGTATTTACTATGCGGGTGAATATTGTACTATAACACATTATGGTACAATCAGAGGCAGTTCAAATAATGCTATGTTAACGTCATTTTCAAAGATACAATAAACAAGTGGATGTGGAACTACTGACATGTTACCCCAAAAATTATTTATACCAAATGACAACTTAGTAAATTGAATAAAAATAACTTTATTGTCTTTTTCAAACTATGACCTTAAGTCATAAAAGCCACTGGCAGTAGTAACAGTAAACATGGAGAGCATTATAATTTCTAGGAATTAGTAACTGCAAATAAAAAAAAATAATAAAGAAAAATAAACAAACATACACAGTTTAAGTATATACATAATTAAAAATATCATCCAGGTCATACTAAGGATTCAAGAATGTAATAATTTGGCAAAAAGTGAAGCGAGATTTTGTGAAAACGTATTTCATAAAAGATAGAAAAGGCTGATTTAAGTGCACAATGGTGCTTGATTGTGCTAATTTTAAATACAAGTGCTTTCAATAAATTACTTTAGATGTGTCATCTTGTAAACAATATATATTAAAAAAAATGGAAATATGAAGCAAAAGGTGCAGCATATATTCACAGTCAAAGTGAGAACATAATCGTTTTTCTATGTTCTTCTTAAGGCAGAAAACTAGTACCTTTGCCTTTCAGTTTAGGCGTGTTGGTCAGCTACAGCAGAGGATTACGAGAGGGCTCCCACAGTTTGCTTGCCAGCTGTCTGCAGTGCTGGAGGATGATGTCAGTGGGGATGACTCCTAAGTGCACCGTCAGGAGCTCGTAGCACTTGACCGCCTCACCCTGATGGTTCTTACTGTAGTACCGAAGTAGCTTCCTGCAGGGCGCATGGCTTTACTCAGTCTGAAGTCGGCCATCTTAATTGCAACCGCTTTTGGATTAAGTTTCTTACCTGTAGTAATCCCACGCAAGCATCCCAATAGGGGCAGAGTCATCCGGAAGAATGGGTATGTCCCCAGCCTCTAACTTGTACCCCTGATTGATCAAATGTGAGTATTGCTTTTAACTTTCTGACTGCTGGATTCAATTCTCTGTATTTATAGACTGCAACATATTGGAT
Source organism: Arrhamphus sclerolepis (assembly GCA_037176975.1). NCBI lineage: Eukaryota > Metazoa > Chordata > Actinopteri > Beloniformes > Hemiramphidae > Arrhamphus > Arrhamphus sclerolepis. Next base: position 11,669 of record JBAMYA010099452.1, on the reverse strand, counting down.
GCTGGGAACTTACCGTTTCATTTTCAAACCACAGGAAGTAGCAGAAGTAGAAATCTCCATCGCGAAGTGTGACAGTGGAGTAACCTTTCTGGAGATAGTGCCTGGTTGTCCTGACCAGACCCCACACCTTTATTACAGATAAATAAAAGGGAATGTGCTTTTTCACCTCTCTGCTAATACAAAGCTACAGACATTTAGCAAAGAAAATAAGTTAGTAGCTAGAGTTAAGAGTCAAAAGATGGTCACTTGTTTTTGTTGTTGAATCTGCAATAACTTGAACTGAAAACATACTGTATAGAAATTATGTGTAGCAATACCTCTTGACCACAAACAATAATTTCTTGTCGTTTTTGTGCTGGAGCTGCTTCAGATGTTCAATGGCTATATGGCTCTGGTATGACTATATAAAACAGTATCTTTTATACACTGACAGGATCAGTTAAGTAAAACAAAGCAGTTTGTCTGACCTTCTTTTTAATATAGTGAGCCACCGGGCCCTTCCCCAGCTCAGACGTGGTGCGCTCCGTGATGACGAGTGACGGGGCAATCATCTGGCCACTCGACCGATCCACACAAATAAAATGGATGAGGCCTGGGAAATCCTCCAGGTAAGTGAGATTAACTAGGTCAAGGTCAGTAGCAAAAAGGTTCTCGGGTTATGCTGCCGACATTCACGACGTATATTTGTTTTTTACAAAGCCGTGCTCAGAGATCAACTGTTTGTTTTTGCTTTTTTGTTTTTTCACTGAGAGGATATGACACCATGGTGATGTTCCTCTTGCTTTTCACCAACAGAAAGTCCTTCCAGTCCATCAGCTTCTCTCTGGGAGAGAGTGTGAGATTAAAAGAGAGGCAATGAGGATAAGGAGGGAAAGACGATGCAAACACGCAGAATGAGAAAATCTGCTGTGAAGTGAAGAGTCATGCTGGCATTTATGCACTAAAACACAAAAATAACGAAGAAAAAGAAAGAAGGTCTCAGTGGACTGATACACACTGCACCATAGCCTGGGCTCGCTCCTGCAAACCAGGGGAGAGGCGTCGTGGAATGTCGGCTGGTCCAGGATCAGTAAGGAAACACTGTCGGTATATGCCACACAGCTGGGTTTTCATATTCTTGCACCATGGGATAAGACTGAAACCGAAACAGAAAACCTTTGAGGAGCAGCTTTTTTTTTGTGACGCCATCTGACCAGCAGAGGGCTGCAGTCGACTTACTCGCTGTTCAACCCCGGTCCTCCTCTGGCGAAGGCTCGGTTCTTGAACTCTGTCCAGACATTATGAAGCTGTGCAGACTGAATAGAGATTGAAGGAATGTATTCGTCTGTGACTTCTAGTTTTATACAAATAATCACAGAATTGTTTCTATAATGACCAAAAGAACTTTTTTCAGTTAATTTAAAAAAAAAAAAAAAAAAACTCCTGAATTCCCTATAAAAGTAGACCAAAAAATACTTTTAGTTGAATTCTGATTAAAATAGTGTTTATTTGTCAAAATGGTAGAAAAGACATTCAAAAACTTTTACCTGTAATTCACTAGGTCCCAAGGCTTTAATGAATTTGTCCAGCTTGTTTCGGATGTCATGCATGTTCAGCTGTCCTCTGGCTGCTGCAGAAGCTCCCTGGCCTTCACTTAAGCGCTTCTCCAACTTGGCGAAGGCCTCCAGAAACTTGTACACCGACATGGCGACTGCACTGGTGGGAATCTGTCGGAAACAATAAAAGAGCAAAGAATAGAATTTAAACAAACGGACATGCATCACACAGCGTACCCTCGACTCGTCAAAGAAGTCTGTAAAGGAGGAAATTATCAAGTAAATGTAACATTTGGAATGATAAATGAATGAACAGACCTTAGTTAGCAGCACTAAGGTGATGCCAGGCCACAGCGGGAGACTGTACATGGAGTGAGGCATCATGGGATAAAGCCCATCCTTCTGAGAGACTTCAAGGAAGACTCTGTTAGGGGTTGAAGGGTCAGGCGGACTAATTTCCAGAGTGTCCAAGCTGTCCTCTGCCATCTGCAGACGTTACTAGTGTGAAAAGGTTGTCATTTCGACACACAATCTGTTTGTTTGCAATTTCAAAAGTTTTCACCTGGATGTCTGGGTCCACAAACTCAAACACTGGAGTGTTTCCTCTCGCTGGCTTCTCTGTTGAAACACAAGACATAAAGAAAAACACTGTGATGATGGAGAAAACAAAAAAATAAAGAAAAAATGTGTATGTGTTTGCCATTCAAAGCAGGCTTTGACTGCCAGAACTTCCTTCGTTTCACTTGACCTCCCTGACATCTGCAAAACGTCTCTTTGCATACATGTGTAAGGGCTAGATCGGCATAAATAATTGTTTAAGACTTACTGTTTTAATATTAAAAGTGTCTCGATAGCAAAAAACAAAAACAGATTTGAAGAGAGAAGAATATTTTACAGATAGAAATAACAGATTAAGCTCCAATATGAAGATTTCACTTGACAACCCACCTGAACCGCTCGAGTTTCTGCTGGAAGGGGAGGGCTCTGGGGTGTAAAAGCTCTCAGGACCAGAACCAGATGTGTTCTCGATATCCTTCCCAAACAAACGGAAGATGGTGAGAAAAAGAGAATAAATGAAACGAGGTTCCAAACATTTTGTGGTTTCGCTGTTTGCATAACTGTCAGAACTTTTGTACCTCGGGACTTGGGTCATCCAGTTCTGCGTTGCTGGGATACATATTCTGTACCATGATGATGAGCGCCAGGAGGTCTGAGGTGGTGAGCGTGCTCGCGCTGCGGCTGAAGTCGGAGGAGGATCAAAGACGTGGCACGCAAGTTAGGTGTGAAAATCGGTGCATCTCATGAAACAAATGTGTCAGGCTTTTTGGAAATGTGTACCTGGAGTAGAAAGCAAGCAGTTTGGTGTGAACCAGGATGAAGGCATGCAGCACCTCCTCTCCTGCTCTCTCCACACTGCTGTTCAGCTGCTGAACCAAACGACGCTCCAAGAACTCGATGCACTGTTCACACAGAGTTGGGTGGATCAGCCTCTCCATCGCCTGAGAGACGGAGGAGACGACACAAAGGAATTACAGATGATTTCCTTTCTGTTTGCTCATTTGCTTCTTTTGAACAAAGATTTGTTTTCTGGACATGAGTTCATCTGTTTTCCCTCTCTGCTTCATCTTCTGATGATGCTTGGAGAAAAACGGAGGAAACCTGTGAAGCATACTGGTAGTATTATTATGTGGGCCAGTGCAGCTGCATCTATGCCATCACAGTTTGTGATCATTAGTGGAGAAGTTAATTTTGACATAATATATTAAAAATAATTATTAACATTGTTGTGGATGGAACTGAAATGAGCCATTTGTGCCAGGAGTCCCACAAACACTGCAGAATTTAAGCTTTGTGCAAACTGTGCAGGATTGATTTAGTTAGTTTAAAGGTCATTGCAGTCATTGCTGCAGAAAGAGTCCAAAGTAGAAACTCATGTCAAATGCTTACAAACATTTTACAGACATGTACCATTAGATAATTGTCCAAAGTAGGTAATAAAAGTTGTTTAGGTCACATGTGAAACATATGACTGTTTTTTTTTTAAAGTGGTTCAACATGTCTCAAAACCATTCTATGCAGAAGCGCCACTTCTGACCGCATATGAATCTGAACTGTTGACACTGGCAATACCTTACATTTAGAAGACACTTTTATCTAAAGTGACTTACAACACAGGAAATGAAACACTGCGCTTATGAATCAGGACTGTCCGGCATATCTTTTAGTTCTGATTTATCCCACTAGAGGCACACTTTACTGGGTTTTACACCTGCAGCTGACAGGGGAACTTTCCTGTGCAGTCTCCATGTGGTCAGTAGTGTAATTGCTTCCTGGAGTGGGTTTAAAAACATGCTGGAAAACGCATTAAAGACAAATTAAACAAGTGATAAGAATAATGAACAAATGAGAACGAGAGAGAGAGAGAGAAATGATGGACAATAGATGTGGATGTTTTGTGTAAGCACATGCCTCGTTGATTTACTGTGAATAGCTGCGATTTCACAAAGTTATCCTGAGGTTTTAGTGTTATAGTGGATCCCAACTTTAAATCACATTCTCACCTTATTGGAATACAATTCCTATATAAAAATTCTGGTTGAACGTAATTTTAGCACCATCTTGTGTTTAAAATATTTGTCAAGATCTAGGAATTTAGATATGGACTTAGCAAGATCTTTGGTAAGGCTTCACTCAGCTGAGGTCGTTACAACTAGACTGCAACAAATCAGACATTAAGTGGAAATATAGCTGATATCTAACACAAAAGGCACAATTCTGCTTAAAGGCTGGTTGGTTAAAGTGACAAAGTGCTGCACCTCCACCAAGAAGCTCTGGTCGTTCTCCCGGAGGTGGCTGTACGTCTCCAGCAAACCCTGGAGATGCTTCCACAGCCTCGCTCTTTGCTTCGTGTCCTGAGGACGCAGTCTGGTGACAACAAGGACCACGTGTCAACCACCTGGTCCGTTGCACATGTCATATACCGAAAAGGTGTACACAAAATGTCTTACTCTTTTCTCAGGAGGTCCGCACTGAGAGTGACCATCCCAAACATGACGTCAATCATCTTCTTCATCACAAAGATTTTTCTCCTCAGATCGTCCTCCTTCTCCTCTCCATCCCCATTCACGGCAATGTAGAGGCACTCATCAAACTGAGGACACACAGTCACACAATCAAGGCGTTGCACTTCATACATGTGGGAAAAAAAAAAGAAAAAGAATAGGGATATGACAAGATGGCAGTTTTTTAACTCCATTCTGGATGGGAAACATGTCAAGTGTTTGGACTGCATAACTGTGTCATGTGCTGCAGGAGGACAAAGCCTGGTTTGATCCCTGAACAAGACTCACGTGACAAGCACAACGCCTCACTGAAAGAAAGACCTACATTCAAATCTCTGTGCTGCCACTAAAGTTCAGATATTATACAATCAACATATTCCAAAAGTAGGTCAAAAGAGATAACGATCGCAGCCTTTGTTTTTTTTTATTTCTGTTATGACGATCTGTCTTGGAAAGACTCAGTTAAAATGTAGAGAGTGATTTTACTTTGAAAGATAGGTCCCACCTGGTGTAAAACATAGATGTGGTTGTTTTCTGTGGTGAAGCAGCTGTAGCTGTCCCCCTGACCATACACCATGGTGGTGCAAGAGATAATGATGGGAGCAAACAGGGTACTGATGACATCCTCAAAGGCTGGAAGCTGGAATAAAGCCGGGAGAGAAAGATGAAAACCAAAACTTATTCCAAATTAATCAGCATAAATATTTGTTGCTGATGATTTTCTTCTCCCTTACTCTCTCTCCCTCTTCTTGAGAAGCTCCATACTGCTCCTGGATATTCTGCTGGAACTCCGAGTCGGTCCAGTGGAAGAGGACCTCTGCGCCCTGGCTGGCTATCAGCAAGCACTTCATCTGGACCACACAAGCGATCCTGTCCCACTTTACCTCTGTGTCCTATTTACTCCAACAGCTGCATGCGTGTTGGGCGGTAAAGAAAGCTGTTACAAGTATTGAAAGATGGAGAAAAAAAAAATTAAGCGGGAAGGAATTTTATGCAAGTCTGGCTCATTAGTATTACACACACAGAGACAGGGAACGCTCCAAAACAAGCAGATGTTAAAATACTGAAACACTATACGAGTCCAGTGTCAATGTTACAGGCATGATGAAGATTATACAAATAAAGATACATTTTTAGTATATATGAATTTATAGTTACACTAATCTTAATAGTGTAAGTAAGCAGGAAGTGCCGTTTAAATTGGGGACTTTTAACTTTTACTCTGCATTTTATGCAGGTTTAATGACAACAGTTGGTTTTATTTTGAAATATCATGTTGTTTGTGTTTCAAATGGGATTTAAAAAAAAAAAAAAAGCTGCAAAAATCTTGCATTTTTGAGCAAAATCCAGTTTTACAATAACATCACAAACAGCAGTTTAAAAAAAAAAAAAAGATATCTGTCCCTCAATCTCTGACAATGTTTGCTATCAGTCTTCTTGTGAAAACTATCAGCAGGAAAACCTGAGAGCACCTTTGACCTAAAGTAAACAATGTCTGATCCTTCGGGATTAAATTCAAGACTTCAAACTGCTTTAACAGCCTCCAGTTGTTAGATTAAAGTCCTAAAGCTCTGTTGTCAAACTTCTAACTTCCTCCAGTCATCTACTTCTCATCAGTGATGCGTCTTTAGCAGAAACGCGGTCACACTTCATGTCACGTCGACTCACTCAGACTTCTCTGCGCCGGATAATCCCTGCATGTCGGTCCAACGTCCCTGCGGTCCAAAACTGCAGCTCTCCTCGGTTTTTCCTGCAGTTTGAGAACGTTTTCTTCCCGGGATTTTGTGACTTCAACGCAGCCTGCTTCCTTCTGCACTTCCGCGCCGTGACGCGGCAGTGAGTCACGTGACTGGAGCAGCCGCGATCGCGTTGATCTCAGTGTAAATCCAGAAATACTGAGCTGCCCTGGGTTTTAAGTGGCGGTGGCAGCTCTTTCCAGTGGATTGCTCTTCCAGGAGCTCGATGATCAGTGAGGCAGACACAAGTCATGTGCTGGTGCATGAATGGGCCACATGACTGAGGCTGAGGGTTGTAGGTAATAGTCCGGTATCTGTGGAATGCAGTTTAGTGGTGGCACATTGAGATCAGGGGGGCTACTATTATGTGACCTTATGCTGTTTTGTTTTGTTTGAAAGTGGGCTTAATAAAAAAATACTTAAGCAACGTTTGCAGGAGTTCACTTACTAGAATAATTCTTTGTTATTTGCATTGGAACAAAACTTAACCTCCTAAACATTAATGATTATGGGATTTCTGATTACTTAAACCTATTTTTAAAAACCTAATAATTATCATTATTTTATTGAAAGTAACTATTTTTATTATTGTGCTGCAACTAAAGTTACCTTAAACTCGAATGAATTACCTCAGACTTGCATCTGGAAAATTAGATGCCTATGAGAGCATCTGTAAATCCTGTAGTTGCCACGGTGACCCAAAATTTTGCTTTTTGAAAGGGGGGGCGCCACACACCTTGAACCAATAGAGGCTACGTGAGCACTGTGAAACATGACATGTAAGGAAGCAGCTTCTTTGCTTCAAAACGATGGGTTGTACACTGCAGTGTTGCAATATAATTGTCCCATGGTTGTTTGAAGGTATAAAACATAAACGTAGAACAAATGGTCTGTATCACTTCTTTTGGTTTGTTGTTCTCTTTACCTGAAGTGGTCCCGTCTGCAAAAAGCCCCAAATGCAATATATTACTGCCACCTAATGGATATGAATAACACAGTTTCACGGGTACCAGGGTAGCTCTTAGTGACCTGTCAGCAGCCCATCTGAACATTTAGACTTTAACCCTGGCTGTGACCGAAATCACTCAATATGTCGTCCACTACTGTCGACTCACCAGATAGAGGAGTTCTATGTAGGAGACTCTGGAGCAAACTCATCAGCAGAATGAACTGTTGGACACCATTAGCATGAACTCGTCAGTAGGCTCGATGTGTCGGTTTAAGAGAATAAGTTCACTATGTGGGGTTTAACAATTCATATTACGTATTCAGACAGCGCTACAAAAATGACAAGCACACTTTGGAGTGTACATTATGGTGAGCAGGGGTGATTTTGGACACAGCCCCAGGCTTAAATACCTTCATGATGATAAAGGCCATATTGCTTGGTAAACCCTGCTGTTTGGTCACAAGCATCTTTTAACTTTAACTGTTGGCGTGATCTCACTTGGTGTGTGTTCAGACATAAAACTGTCTGGCTAGTTTTAAGTATGTAAGCTGTGAAGTCATGCGAAATCACTGTGACTTCACAGCTTGTAAGCTTGACCAGACAGTTTGAACTGATGAAGCCTTCTGGATGGAGGGTGAAACGTCTTCAAGAACAAAGAGGTCCAGTTTCCTTAATTCAAGCCTTTGAGAGAAATGGTCTGAATGGTGGCCTGTGCTCCTTTAACCTCAAGACAGCTTGGATAGACCCCAGCAGACTCCTGTGACCCTGAAGAGGAGGAAGTGGGTGTAGATAATGGATGGTTTGATGCAATCTGAATGGTGACCAACATTATTGTAATGGAATTTAAAGGTCTGCTTGAACAGACGTTGTTACAAACTGGCCAAGAAACAGGATTTGCATCTGAGGCACTTAAATTCCGTTATTTTCCTTTGAACTGTATTTGAACCTTTGGCCAATCAGACCTCCATGATCCATTTTGCATTAAATGTGGCCAAATTTACCATTTCCTCTTACAGACCTTAAAGACTGAGAATCCACAAATCTCCATCTATGTTACTGCATGCACATCATTAATCAAGGGAACAACTTGTAGGTGGCATATAAGTTGTTCCCTAAGATCTGTTTGTGGAACAAACAGGCATGAAAATGTACTTAAATGACTCTTTGTGATGTTTGTAGTTTTAACTTGTTATTGCTGTTTTTATGTGACCTATGTCTCTGCTAGCTGGACAGCAGATTGATCCTCAGGGATGATAAAGACACCGAAGACTGAAGATGCATGTTGTTACAAGTGTTAAGTGTCATTCATTAGCTGCAACAACCCCAAACATACAAAAAGTTTTATTAAAGAAAATACCTTATTTATTAAAGTGCAATGACACTATGTGAAAAAAAATTAACATGCTGAGACTTACAAATCATTTGAACCTTATATTAAATTCAAAATCCATCCATCCATCATCTATACCCGCTATGTCCTGTACAGGGTCACGGGGGTCTGCTGGAGCCTATCCCAGCTCACTTTGGGCGAAATGCAGGTTTTTTTTAATATACGCATATATATATATATATATATATATATATATATATTTACAATCATCATTTTTCTGGACAGAATTAAAGAGGCTCCACAGTTTGGACCGAACCATACAGAAACCTCTGCAGTCTGTGCTCCTCTCCTCCCAGAGGCTGCCATCGTTACAGCACATCATCAATTAGTCCCATCAATGATGGCGGTGACATAACATGCCCCCCATCCACCCTCAGATGTCCCTGTCTCTACGTCCTCGTCCACAAATATACATGTCCTCTGCAACCACAAAAGAGAAACATTGCCGTGTGCTGATGTTGCCTCACAGAAGGTCAACTTTAACTGACACTTGTCACATCTCTGAGGGAACACAGCCAACCTGATCCCAGAAACCCCAGACCTAATCCAGAAACCTCTCCAGAACTCAGCAGGAGGAAATCAGAAGAGGAAGACGACCTAAAGTCGCAGAGATGTGACAGCTGATCTGATTGGTTAATTCTTTACACATTTACAAGTTTTGAGTTGTCTGACACGAACAATCAAATGCTCCTCAGGAGACCAAAACCATCGACTCCAGGACACCAAAACCTGGTCAAATAGTTTACGACAGCCAATGAGAAGCTGAGGAGATGAATCCTCATCTACCTGCTGACGTGCATAATTAAAAACAGCAGGAAGAAAGAAACATGAAATGATGGAAACTACTGAAGCTGGAAAACAAAAACATTTAATTTCCAGAAATTCTCTAAATATTCCTTCACAGATGTATCAAACTCGTGCCCCATGGGGCCACATGATTTTATTTTATCTGAAAGACAATCCTAAACCTAAAATTAGAACATTTGTGAGGAAACATTTGATTCAGAACTGACATGAAAAAATACAATAATTTCAGCTGTTTATGAAGCACAGGGGTGGCAGCATCATGCTGTGTTCACTAAATAGATGATGCCATCATGAAGAAAAATTAAAGCAGCATCTTCAGATATCAGACAGGAAGTTAAAGCTTGGACACAAATGTGTATCCAGATGGACAATGACTCTAAACAAACCACAAGATTAGAACAAACAAAGTCCAGGTTCTGGAACAGGCACCACAAAGTCCTGTTTGTGTTCAGAGCTGAAACTAACCTGTGGTAAGATCATTTTATAAAAGTCCATGCCTTCTGGTTCTGAATATTTGTTCTGGGTCTCTGGAGCAGTTTCTGGGCCATCCCCAGCAATCATCTGAGCTGTCATATATTAGTTTGAACTTTTGAAACATCGCTTGGTTCCCAGTAGGGTACGGGCCGGGTGTTTGCGGAGGGTGACTGGGTCGGCTCGGCGCTGGAGGCTGCTGGTAGAAATGGGTCAGTGGTGGAAAAAGCTGGATATTTTCAGAGCAGAACACATTTCAGGCCAGTAGACACTTTCATTAATAGAAAACCTCAAGAAACTGCAGACATTTGTCTTTTCTGAACATGGAGTTGGACTGAACGTTAGCTGCAGAGGTCACGGCAGCACAACCTCAGTACTTCCACTCAGGCAGCATGAGACTCGACGCTTCAGCTCCAAACCGACACATTAGTCCTTTACCAGCTGATTTCTTGTGACGGTTCCCAGCAGGCAACAGGACCAGCTCCAACAACTAACAACTAACCCACCCCTAACCATAACCCTCACTGATAACTGGACATATGCTGCAAAAGTCATGTGACCCGTTAGTGAAGACGCTGACTGGTTAAAACTGACAGGTCACATGACAATGACCACGAGAGGCTGCAGTTCCTCTACTGACCACTAGATGCCACAGATATCATCCTAACCCTGAGAGGACTCTACATACACCACATAAGAGTCAAAGATCAGGATCCTTTCAAGATTATTTCTACCTGAACAAAACTCAAATCCAACACAGCTAAGGTCTCCCAGTAAAAAGACAGGAATGCCACAGAGAACCATCACCAGCAACCAGCTGCTACGAACGCAAGCCTGTTAGTGGTTTAAAGACTCCACAGTTTGTAACATGTCAGGAAGACCACTCTGAAACATAAACTCTGGATTCAGTCTCAGCTTTGGAGTTTCATCAGAAATCAAATTCCAGATAAAAATAATCTGAGACCAATTAGGACCATTAATGGTCTTTGTTGATCTTATAATTGATTTCTTTTCCTTTTTCAGTTGCTTTCATAGTGATATTGCACTTTTCTTGCACCTGTCGACTGGAGGCCACTGTGGGATGCCCACTGGTGTGTCTGACCTGCAATTCAACCACCACATATTCATATATTATTATACCAGACCACATGTTACATATTTTTGTGCTTCTCCTCTCTCTGTCCTTCATCGTCACTGTCCTGTCTCCCTCCTCATGTCTTCCTTTACTGGCTATCAGCAGGAGGGTCCCCCTTTTATTGAGTCGGGTCCTGTTCAAGGTTTCTTCCCAAGAGGGAGGTTTTTTTTGCCACAGTTAGACTTTGCCATGTGCTTGGGGGTCATGCTCTGGGTTTCTCAGAACCACCTAGAGACAACTTTGTTGTAAACTGACACTGTATAAAAAAAACTGAATTGAACTGAATTGAATTAAATTGAATTGAATCTGTTTCTGTTGCTTCAGTGCTGCCTCAGTTTCATTTTATTGTTATGGTTGGGTAATGTCTAGATTTGTAGTCAAGACCGCCTAAACCGAGACCAAGACACTACCAAGACCAGAGAGTATCAAGACCAAGACAAGATCAAGTCCAGACCAAAACTAGTTCAGCCCAAGACCAAGAACGAGATAAAAAAAAAAAAAAAATTTCCATCTTGCATGAGTTGTAGAACATAAGTACCATACTGGGTTCAGCTGCTTAGTATAAATATGAGATTGTATTCAAC
>JBAMYA010099431.1:0-20625 GCA_037176975.1 Arrhamphus sclerolepis | reverse complement strand
TAGCTGAACACGGGTTGATGCTGAATGATGATTGGATGCTTGAATGTTGGATGATAATGAATTGTAACTGCATATAACTGAGCTGGACCTCAGCACAACTTTTGTATGTAACCAAACGTTGTGCTCCTTGCAAGTAAAACTATTTTTATAAAAAAGATACTTTGACTCTGAGTCTGTTTGTATGTTAGGAAACTTGGGTACAAACTAACAGCAACCTTTTTACAGTCCTATTTGCAGTTCAGTTTGCTGACAAACCGTTAGATACATCTTCAAAAAAGTTACATTCTAGTACCATCAAACATAAATGTGTGAGGGGAAAAAAAAAAATCTATAAATGTCTTTCACAAGATAAATGCAAACTAGTCTGCTGATTAACTTCTGATATATGAGCCCACATCTAGTGAGGATAAGAATAAGTAAAGTTTTTATGAATATTCTTTTATAAGCATATCGTATAGTAAGACTTTTAATACTCAATGAATTAATAAATAAATAAAATAAAATATAAGATCAGTAAAATATATAAAATATAGGATCAGTAATATGACAGTAAAACCCCAATGTTATTTGAAAAATAATTTTACTTTTACAAAAAAAATCTCTTTTTCAAAGAAACATCATCAGACCAAATCAGACATATTCAGTACTGATGACATTTTTTAAATGTTAACCCTTGATCTGAATTGGTCACGATGCAGCTCTTCTTTATGGTCTAAAAAACCCCCACAATAATTCATTTATTTTCTGCACACTTAAAGTAAAAAAGATTATTTATTTATTTATTTATTTTACCACAATCTGGTATACGTGAAAGCAGCAGCATTTATTTATATTCATCATCAAGGATCAGAATAGTGATTTAAACTCGATTACAGCGTGTACAAAAAAAATCAACTCCACACTCTTTACAGTAGTCTAATGAAATGAAAAACACAAATAAAACCAAATTTAAATGAATAAAAAACACATGAGATGTGCTTGGGTGCATCAAAGGGTTAAATAAAGGGAAACAATGATAAAAGAACAACATTGCATTAAAACTACATAATTTTAACTACAAAGACCAAGTTGCAAGTTACAGCAGAATCACACAGAAAACTAAGAATCATCAGTCAAACTGACCTGAATGGCTTTTGGACTGAGGGAGGGAACCTGAGTACTATGGAGGAAAAAAAGAAAATTCAGAAAAAATTCACAAGCAAGGGGGTATTATCAGAATTACTTTATTAATCCCCGAGGGGAAATTCGTAAAAAATTAAGAACAAAAAGACCCCTATTAGGGAACCTTTAAATGTGAAGCAACAGAGGGCTGGTCTCCATCAGCAGGGTTCCTGAGTAGAATAAGACGTTAGAGTTGTAACAAAGCCTCCCCCACAGTCTTTTTAACCACTGTGTCTCTGTTACTGTTACGGACCTGGTAGGATCCATTGATCTTGAGAGCGCAGTCATCTCCTGACTGCAATAAACCCAGTTAGCACCAAATCAGCACCACTCCACACCCATGCTGAAATATTTAACCCATGAAAAGGGATTTGTTTTGACCTTGTATGAGTTCCCAAAACCCTGTGTTGCAAAGCTGTTCCCGGTAATGTAGATATACGAGGGTACTTTTATGGGCCTAAAACATTTGCATAAGGTCATTCAGATTAGGACCCAAATCCAGGTTAGCGGGAGGCAGGAAGAATCGACTAAAAAAGTCTTCAGTCCAAAAGTATAAGCTGAACTGAAGCAGAGTTCCCAGCAAGCAGAGGCAAAGTAGGGCACCAACACGGGGAATGAATATGACAGACCAACAAGCTCACAGAGAAAGACGAGACCATATACCCAGACAGGGGCTGACAACAAGCAGCAAAAACCAATCACACTAGATGAGACCAGGAAAGTCAAACAGAATATAACAAGACAAAGGCCTTCAAAGTAAAGCAGGAATTTAAATCAACAGGAACATAAAAGGAAAAAGGCAAGAAAACAAGACAAGACCCAAGAACACCAACACAAAAGGAAACCCAGATCCCAGAAACCCAGAACAGAAACATCAAACTAAATTGGAAACCAACGCATGTTCTTGTATCATTTGAACCTTATCCGAGATGTCACTTAAAAGCTGACAAAGTATGCATCAACCTGGTCAAGGATAAAAGATATGCTTTAAAAGAAAGATGTGACATCACTACTTCCTCTTTTAGCTGAAGGAGTTTGACAGTTTTGATGTTGCTCTTAGAACAACTTTCCTTCTCGCTGTAGAAACAGCAAAGGCAACACCAAACTGCTGGGCAGATTAAACAAGATAAGACACATTATTATAATGCAACTTGTGTCTCCTCCAAAGAAAAAAAGAACAGCACAAGTCAGATTCCATGCAAACTTCACCACCAGCACTCCCAGAATGGCCACAATGGTGTAGAATGCCTTTTGCTTTGATTTGTCAACCCTCTTCCTGCCCCCTCCCTTTTTTCCCGTACGTGGACGAATCAAAACACAGAGAACTGCAAGGCTGCAGTACATGACAATAAATAATGACACGATCAAGAGGCAGAAATCCAAAACAATGAATAAATATTCATGATAAAAGGAAATCAGTCCAACAAAACAAAACAGCCAAGCAAAGACGATGCTTGCGTCTCTGAACCTGATCCCTCTGTTATTTCTCAGGTTCACGTAGGTGATGGGATGAACGACGGCCAGGTAGCGCTCCACACATGTCAGGATGTGAAAGAATGTTTTTCCGTACCAGGTACAAGAAAAAATTAGCTGTCCCACAAACAATGTGATGAAATGTGTTGTGTAGGCAGCACAACAGCACAGGACACTCCCAAAGACACTGATCAGCTCCATGGCGACCATGTGGTAGGTGAAGCTGCAACTCTTTGCTGCAGCTGAAGAGGTGGAGGGGTTTTGCCACCACTGCTGGATACCATGGTAGAGGATGAAGATGCACATGGGGAAGACCAGGAAGATGCTGGTTAAGGTGTAGGTGATGAAGATGAAGGAGCTTGGACTGGAGACGAAGCAATACAGTAATGTGTAATTGAAGATGTCTGGAAGGGATTCATTGGTGGATGAGGAGGAGCTGAATGACATATCTGAAGGGTGAAAATTATGCAATAATCAAATGGATTAAAATTATAGAAGTCATAGCAGTTTGAAAAAAGAATTAACTGACTTTCAATTCAAACATTTTTAACATTAAGGCATCATCAGCCAGTGTAAGCACCTCTGAACCAGAAAATGTTGGTAGTTTGATGGCCTGGAGCCTTCGGGTATATGCTGACACAATACCAAGAAGGAGATAAGTGGTGGAATTCTGGTATGTGTATGTTTCTGCATGTGAGTGGGCGATCTATTTTCAGAGATCTTTGGGAGCTCTGCTGGTGCTGCGCTCCCAGCACACCAGGCAGCAATTACCTCATCAAGCAAGCTGGTGAATATAAGGAGCTGCAGAGACCTTGCTCTTTGGGGGATGGTGACCATGCTGGTGATGTAAAGCTGCTTATGAGTTTACTAGTGGGCACTCCTTGTGAAAGTTTAAAGTGATCTTATCTCCTATTTTCAGGTTGCTGCTCCTGGAGTCTTGTCACCACTCACCTGAGGAAATATTCTCCCTGGCAGCTGCAGTTTGCAAGTTTACTTGCTCTCAGCTTCTCACCTGCCTGCCTGCTCTCTAGCCGCAGATCTCTTCTGGATAAGAACCGTTCAGGACTCACACCAGAACCAGACTTATTCCCCTGACGCCAGACACCAGGCCCGGATCACTACGTACCCAAACCCAGACCAGAGTGGAATGAGTCTACCAAATGCACATTTGATTAATTTATGTAAATATTGTAAATAAACCTTTGTTTGTTACCTGTTGTCTCCTAAGATCCTGATTCTGCACATGGGTCAGGAAATTACCTGATTACCTGACAATAAATCCTTGTTGCAGCCTGTAAATATTTCCTGCACCACATCATCACCATGGTTACCAATAAGGGGCTGGTTATTCTTCATTTTCAAAACCAGCTATGTTGACAGATTTTCCAGTAGTTGACTGGACTGGTCATGAGTTATATACAACTCCAGTTCTAATGGAGTTGGGATGTTGTGTAAAACATAAAGAAAAACATAATACAATGATTTGAAAATCATTTTTTTCAACCTATGTTCAATTGAATACACTGTAAAGACAGGATATCTAATGTTCAAACCGATAAACTGTATTGTTTTGTTGTTTTTGTTTTTTGCAAATATTCACTCATTTTGAATTTGAGGCCTTCAATATGTTCCAAAAAAGCTGAGAAGGGACAACAAAAGACACCTGTTTGGAACATTCCACAGGTGAACAGGTTAATTGGAAAGAGGTGAGTGTCATGAAAGGAGCATCCCTGAGAGGCTCAGTCGTTCACGATCAAGGATGGGGCAGGATTTCCACTTTGTGAAGAACTGTGTGAGCAAATAGTCCAGTAATGGTTGGGGTGGGGGTTGCAGTACTTGAAGCTAAAGTTAACACGCTGTCCACACAAGTCGCCCAGTTGGCAGAGAGGATTTGGAGATTTAGAGTCCCAGCAGCGGCAAGATGACTGCAGACTAGTTGGAGTGGAAGAGGGACTTGGAAATATTTAACCAGAGAAGGCCGTGGCTGAACTGTTGAAGGAAGCGCTCGCCCTCGACTATACGCCGATGCTTGAACAGACACACAGGTTCTTTCTGCCATAAAATTGTTAGTTCTGTATAATTTCCACAAAAATCACAAATCTTTTTATAAAAAATGTAATGTGCAACTTTTGTTGTAAATCTATTGCTAATATTTGCTAAATCATGACTTTTTGACACAAACCAGATGCTCTCCACCTCAGTTATTCCACTTTTTGATGTCAGAACTGAATTTCTCAACTTCTTGAGAGACTGTGTTTATTAGAAAATATTTTTGACTACGATTAATTTAGAAAAACCTTTAACCAACCAGGGATGTGGGTGAGCTGTGTTGAGAGGGCTGGTAAGCAGATTCTTATTTAATACCCATTTAAGGTAATATCTGAGGACCATCAGATCTTTTATCTTCTTTTTCTCTCGAGACTAAAAGAGCAGGTGGTTACAGCTAAGTCCACTGTTTGCTGGGATGGTTTAACCTTTTTCCACAAGATTTTTGTTGAGATGTTATAAAGCCAAATGTTCAACTCAGCAAAAGAAAGATTATTTTCTTTTTTCAAGCAATGTGTTGGAAGCTCCAGCTCTGAAACCAATTTAAATGTGCTGTGATCTTCAGTCTGGGGTTTTGAAGAAGACAAAAGCAAAACACAAATTTCAATTAACCAAAGCAATGTTAGGAAAAATAGAATAAATATTTAAAAAAAAGAAATTTAAAAAGACTTTGGGCTTTGCTTTTGTTAAATGAATGATTGAAAGGTACATATTCCATTTTTCTTTTATTATGTCCTATTATATAAAGCTATAAAAGAACATAAATGAAAAACTGTAAATATAATATAAGTAAAAAGGCAATTCAGAACCATGTATGTCTACATTTTGTCTGAATCGAACCAAAAATAAACAATTGTTTTTTCCCCCTCATTAAGAAAATACCCTGCTAATTCTAATATGTCAATTATTTCAAACTGAACAAATTTAATAGTTTCTAGAGCCTCTCAGTCACTGGCCTTTGACTTTTAATGTTCCGAGAAAGACTGGATAATCAACGACTGCAGAATTCTCAGAAAAAAACAAAAAACTACCATAAATCCAAGAAATGCAAATATGTTTTCAAGCATTCTGTCCAAGAATAATTATTACATAATAAAAGTAGTTTAAAGGACACCCACCTTTCCCTCCTGCTGCGTTCTGGAGTTAGTCTATTTATAAATTATACCAGATCCTGTCTGAAGTACGTTCAAACTTCATGTGCTCTTTGTTGTAACATGTAGACGGATGACGGTGATACTATAATTTGTTTTAGAACGGTTCATTTCTGTAGGCAAATTCTGCATCTCAGCCTGTGAGACTAGAGCAAAAGCTAACGACCAGACTAATGTAGCTACAGATACAAAGATATACATATGTGTGTGTGTGTATACATATATATATATATATATATATATATATATATATTACGAAACTGTTTATCAAATAATCTTAAACCCATAACATGCAGCTACAAATAAACCAAATAAATTTACCTCATATTATTTGTTCATCAAGATAGACATTTGCCAGAATTCAAATGACATTTAAGCTAACAATTACTGGCGTTTCTTTTGTTTTGTTTTTTCAGGTTGGTTTCACTGGGATCTCAAACAGACAACCATAAGAAAATATATTCATGGCCTTTAGATGACGAACACAGACATCTGGCTGAATCATGTTTATACCAATGAAAAAAGAAAAACTCACATTCAATTCAGTTACATTTTATTTTCAAAGCAACTATTTGCAACAAAGATGTCTCTAGGTGCTTCTGAGAAACCCAGAGCATGATACCGAGCACATGACAAAGCCTCACAATAGCAAGAAAAAAACTCCTTCTTGGGAAGAAACCTTGAACAGAACCTGGATCAGTTCTAGGGGGGACCCTCCTGCTGATAGGCAGTTGGGTGGAAATGAGGAGACAGGACAGAGAGGATGAAGGGCAGGGAGAGGAAACGGACAAAAATATATAACATGTGGTACAAAAATTGATAAATAACTGGTATACAAATACTGTATCTAAATATGTGGTGGTCAGAGGGCTGGACTGCAGGTCGGCCACGGCAGCACCAACAATCTGAGACTGAGATCAGACAGACAGGGTGAAGATGCTGAGTGGAGCAGCAGCCTGCGCCTATAGCAGCATAGCTAGGAGGTGGTTCAAGAGACTATACAGTTAAAGGCTTTATTAAAAAGGAAGGTATTAAATCTAATCTTAAATGTAGAGAGCGAGTCTGCCTCCTGGACCGAGGTTGGGAGTTGATTCCATAATAGAGGAGCCTGATAGCTGAAAGCTCTTCCACCCTTTCTAGACCTACAGAGGAGTTTTCTACTAGGACAGTAAGGAGCTATGAGATTTTTCACATAGATTGGAGCTTTAAGAAGTAGTCCTGCTAGGTTTTGCTTATTTAAAAAAAATATGTTTGTATACACCTAAAAGCAAAAAGTATTGATAATAAAAAATAAAAATGAAAATTAGTGCTGGCAACAGTTAGTTTTAATTAGCAACAATTAATTAGCAACAATTAAAATAAATCTCAAACATTAACATTCAAATCAAATATTAAGCCAAGTAGCCAACTAATAACTAATTAATTTTTAGATGCCATTTCCTGCATTCTTGTGCACTTTAATAGGTTGTTAGACATAATTTTACTTGAAAATGGTCCAAGCGTTATTAACATGTCAACGTGCCAAGCCCTAATAAGAATAATAATAGGCAGTGCCTTGCAGCACCAATGCTGAACATCACTGGGCCCCAGAGCGATTAAGTTATAGAAACCCTAAATTACACTATTTGTCTTTGTGTTGCTTAAGCTTCACATATTTTTATGTAATACAGTCTAAGTCTTTCATCATTCAGTCCATTGTTTAGTTTTTTTGGTGCAGGGAAGGTATAGAGATGCAAGAGCTACTGCCATGGGAGCACTGGGGAGGAGGAGATGTCCGTGACTGGCCCAATCAATGCCTCATTTAACAAAAAACTTGATTATTTTTTGTATGCTTTTATCATTTTAATTTTTTTTTTTTGTCAGCATACAGCTGATGTGATATTGCCAAAAAGTTCCATTTTTAAAACAAAGGCTCAGAAACTTTTACTATTCATACTTCTTCCAGCAACGTTTCAAGCATGTTAAGACTTGTTAGTGAAATCAATTGTCTCTTTTGAACTTCTTGTTTAAGTATGTCTGTAATTTTAAACTGCCATCATGTTTGAAATAAAAACTTTTGAACTGAATTGAATCGAAAACTTTGTGGTTGTGTTCAAGTATTTTGTCAAATTCAGTTCATGCTAAATGGTTTTTCTTTTTTAAAAGATTTTGTGGCTCTAGCAGCTGCCTTCTTAAACCACTGAACCACCAAGTGGCCCAGATTGTTTTTCTTTTCATGGATCCCATTGTGTTTTAAAAGGCAGTGGATGTTGGAGTCAGAGTGTGGACATTGTTTAAAATGCCTTTGTACTGTATTTTATCCATTGTTCTCAGTCAATAGTTGTTATTTTACTGTCTGGGGTGCATTTTACTCTTTCAGCCAAGTCCTGCAAACTTGGCTACAGTCCCGTGGACCAAAGAGCTCTTGATAATAGGCAAGGCAAGTTTATTTGTAGAGCACAATATGTACACAAGGCAATTCAAAGTGCTTTATAGATACATAAAATCACAAAAAGGCAAATAAAATCATTCCATAAACATAAAAATGATCACTAATTAAATTAAAAACAAAGACTGCAGATCAAGTCCTTTCAGTTGTCATATGCACAGCTAAACAGTACTGTTATCAGCCTGGATTTAAACTTTGTGAGTGTTGAGGCCTGTCTCAGATCTTCTGGAGTACCCATGTTTTCCCGCCCTCAGCGACACGTAGATCTGAGTGTCATCTTCATACATAACATGTATAGATTGAACAATAGGGGCCCCAGGATTGACCCTTGGGGAACCCTGCAGTTCATAGCCATTTGATCTGAGGAACAGTTATCAGTTTCATCAAAATATTCCCTGTCTCCAAGGTAGGACCTTAAGGCAGTACCAGAGATTCTCACCCAGTCTTCTAACCTCTGTAAAAAGATCACATGGTCAACAGTGTCAAAGGCAGCACTCAGGTCCAGCAGAACTAAGACTGAGACTTTGCATGTGTCTGTGTTCAGGCCAATTTCATTTGTCACCTTGATCAGAGCTCTCAGTGCTGTGGTGGGGCCTAAAGCAGGAGTGGAAAGTATTAAAAGCATTGTTTACACAGGAGAAAGTCAGTAAGCTGTTGGTATTCAACTTTTTCTAGCGCTTTGCCTAAGAAGGGCAGGTGACTAGATGAGCAAGTTGCGGTAACAAACACAGACAGCACAGACTTTAGAAATCCAGTGGGCAGCTCATCAAGGCAGCATGTTGATGGACTCAGACTGCAGATGATCTCGATTGTTTTGTCAGTGAGAGGTGTGAAATGTGTCAGCTCTAGGTGTCTAGCTGACTGCAGAGTAGTTATTTGTGTTGTGGAAATTATAGCATTTTTAATTCCATGAATTTTGTCATTAAAGATTATTATAAACTCATTACACTTAGATGTAGAAATTAGTTCTAATAATACTTGCAGCTGTAGTCATGGGGGCATGAAGCTACTGGGAGGTGGTCTTATAGCCTTAATCCGTAAAATGCCTGCCTAAAAATTTCTTTCTATGCTTTCTGTCATTTTTAGGGGTAGCCATAAAACCATTCAGAGTATTGCTTCTGTAAGAAAACCAACAAATCATTTCTTTTTGTACTTTTATTGGTATACTACATTGCATAGTAAAGGCATTCAGGTACACATTAGATTACTGCTTTGTAGTAAAAACAGTTTTCGGGAAGAATGAAGCATTGCAACACCATCTATATTACATTGCCATTACACTTGCTCACGATAAACATATACACAATGAAACACCACACAAATACTCTGTAGAATTTTCAGCAATTCTCTTTTATTTTCTTTTTTTTTTCTTTTTCTTTTTTTTCACTCTTACAGTCTGTCAGAGTAAAAAAGTTTCAGGTTATATAAGTTAGAGGTTTTAAAAAGAAATCCACATCAACAGAAATAACAGTTTAGCATTTGAGGAACTTACTGAACATGCGACTGCAAATACTTCGATACTCATGTAATATTTTGAGACAAGTTTAATATATTATGTACATATCTTATCTCAGACAGTTTGTCATCACTTGTCTGCATTTTCTGCATTTTTTTAAATTTGTCATTTGAATCTTTGTTTTCCATGTATCATGCATGTAGGCTCATCACTCACTCATCAACTACTTATTCAAGTACTTGGCCACAGACTGGTAGGCAATGAGAATCTCTGAGTCATTTGGGCAGGTGTAGCGAAACTCGTCCTGTTTGTAGGCGTTGTCAAGGTAACGTTTCAGACCTTTCAGCGCTGCAGGGATTTCAAAGTCACGGTACTTCTTACACACCACCTGCGAAAAGAGAAATTTTCATGAATTTTGGTGAGGAGCAGGGATTTATTCATAAGTGAACCTTAAAATCTCCTTATCAGTGCACAAAGGGCTTCTGAACTCCTTTTGACCTTTACGATGTTGAGTTTGGGAAGTAAGTTGCAGTCTGCCAAGGTGAAACTGTCACCATCCAGGTACAGGCGTGAAGATTCATTTTCATTTGGTTTCTGGTCCAGCTCATGAGGGAGAGGCGTCTCAAGGTACATGTTAAGCTTCACCAGAGTTGAAAGAAATTTCTTCTCAAGCACTGAAAGACAGACAAATGCATGGATCTGACACTTATAATTTTTTTTTAAAAGTAGAAATTCACATTCCATAAATCTTTATTGTGGAAATCTTTTGAAATCTGACTCACTGTCATTTAAGCCAGGATTGGGATTCTTGATGTACGCTGAAAATTTTCTGAAGATGTCTTCTCCTGCACCATTAGATTCTTTGTATCGACAGCACAGTTTTGGATACCTGCCATCATTTTTTTTTTAAAAGGATAGATAATGTTGTTAATATGTTTTGATCATCAACACCTGGCTTCAAGTATATCTCTTTGTGTGTATTTTCGAGTTAAGATAGGACGCCATCCACTCACTGTGGTGGGGCTAAGTTCTCCTCCAGGAACTCCTCAATCTTGTTTGTGTCTGTTTTGACTTCACCATTGAAGATCAGGAAAGGAGGCTGAGAGCCTGGAGCAAGAGCCTTCAGCACATCAGGAGCCCTGCAACAGGACAACAACCAAGGAAGACTTTGTAGTATTAATTTGAATTTGTAATTAATCAGCCTAACATGCATGGTTTGGGAATGTGGGAGAACGCCAGAGTACCAGGAGAAAATGCATAAGAGCACGAGGAGAAACTCCTCACAAATAGACCCCATGCAGCTGACACAAGAACCAGTGCTTGTGCTGCATTTTTTTTTGCAATCACTCCAGTTCCAACTCCATATAGATATAAATATAAATACAGAGGGTTTAGAATAAAACAAAACAAAACAAAACATTGGGATTTCAATTTCAAAATTTTTGAATAGAACACAAACAGAATTTTACGGCCAATGTGCTGCAGAAAAAACATGCAGAGCATGCAGCACCACCTGTAAAAAATGTGGAAGTGGTATGGCATGCACGATTTCCAATGAACTACCGTTACTTGATAACATGACAGGGGGACGGAGGCAACTTACAATATTTAGAAAATATAAAGATGTACTGTTACCATGTCTGCTCAGTTTCTGCCAAATGCTGCAAAGTTAACTCGCACTTCAAATGACAAACAATGAGCAACACACACTTACTGAATTTGATTTCCTGGCCTGTTTGTTTTAGACACTGAACATCCTGTGATGCTACTCCCAGTTCCAGGCATAAACATGGCACCACATTCCCCTTACAGTTATTTTGGACCAGAATGTGCCCACTGTCAAGTCTGCTTCTTATTTCTTTTTTTTCTTCTTATTTTTCTTATAGAAAATCAGCCATGCTGAGATTTTTTTGGGGTTTTGCAAAGTTAAAATGTCCACACCTTAATTCCCTTTCTCAAATCCCAAAACCAAAACCCACACACTGTGACAAAATATAAAAGTACTTTTGAAAAAAAAATTGCTCTCACCTCTTCATGTCCACGGTGGTGAGGGTAAAGTTGACTCCCTTCATCCAAAGGATCATGAAGAGCCTCTGACTGAAAGGACAGTTTCCCACACTCTCAGCGTCAACACTGGCCTGACAAAGATATTAAAATAGAAACACTTTTCAATGATTGTAAATGGAAAAAAAATATGAATGTAATAGTATAATGTAATGCCATAATGTAAAGATGATTTTCTTAAATGGTACACTGCTACACTGGTTTTGCAGTCACTTCTGCAGTACATCTAAACAGGCTTTGGGGGGGGGAGTATCCTTGTTAAGCCAGATAGTTAAAGAAAGCTGCGAGCAGTTCTCTAATGAAGCACTAAGGCTGCGTTACACCCTTGTTAAGGAACCGATAATTTAAAAGGCATTTTGTATTTCTGTCACACATTTCTGAATATACTCCGGTACAGACAATTAAAAATAACTTAGAGAAGAACTTTTTTTCCCATCTATTTCTGTCTGTTTATTGAATGAACAAAATGATATTATTAATAGAAACACGAAGATGCTTAGAAGCATTATACTTGTGGTGTGTAATTTGGTTTATATATTGATTTTGTATTTCCAGGCCTTACCTTGACGAAGAGTTCAATCTTTGGAGCGTCAGCCATCTCTTCCTCTCTCTCTTAAAGTTCCTTTATCTTCACACTTTGTCTTGTTTCTGTTTACGGAAAGATAAGGCAAAACTCTGATTATTACGAGGTAGTAATCCTATGTATAACACACACCTACATACACATACTTTCCTGGTTTTGGCAAAACTGCTGCTGAGACAAAGCTTCAAACTCACAATGTTGACCAAAAGCTGAAGCGCTGCCTTATCCTCACTCCACCTCAATTATTTTATTCCTCTTCCGCTCATTCTACCCTTCTCTCCACCTGTTTGTGTTTTTTGTTCCTCTCTCACCACACCTCACCTGCTCCAAGTACCAGTCGACACCTCCTCTGGCTTTACCAGTCAAACTAGAAAATCTGGATCGGTTGTCTCGGCCCTACAGTACATTCTCTGCATGAAATGTTCCACTTTCGGTCAGTGAGATTTTTTTTTCCTTAAGTCTGCCCTCGATTGCTCTGTTTGTTTGTTTGTTTTTAACTATTTTAATTCTCTTCTTAATCCCTTTGATTGCACGTTTACTGCGCCTTCACCTGCATGATTTCTATGATTAGGTCTTTTTCTTCTCTTCCTGCCTTAGATCTTACTGCTTCTCAAACTTTAAGACAGTAAACATTTTTCATCCAAGTTTCTTCTTTAATATGAATTTATATCTTATTGTAAACAATCATAACTTAAATACAAAAACAAAAGAATTGTATCCCCAAATAAGACCTCTCACTCATCACCTCTTTGACCTGTGATGTGTTGGAGTACTGGACAGGGTTTATATGTGTTAAATATGATATAAATTGTGGGAGTTTATGTTTCATGTGTGTATGTCATCCTTTCAGAATGATGGGTATTTGTGAGGACCCGCTGGCTTTTTCCATAGTGTTAAAATATGTGTCTTGGCTGTAATGATACAACATGACAAATGGTCTTGTTCTGACGTTAGTTTTTTTTTTTTATGAAACACTAATTATTAAAAGTGTCAATCAAAAATGTTTAAAGACTCAGAAATATTTAGTCTTTCCAAATCCATAGTTTAGGACATAGAACAAGACTGTCAACATGGGTCAACATTTCCTCCACGGTGTAAAGGGAACCCAGTGCGCCACATGTGTGTGCTTCAGTTAACAGTAGTCACAATCTTTACAGTATCTTGCTTGTTCAAATAAATGTCTGCAGTCTGTAGATGATGATAAACCACATTTTACACCATTTTACAGTTTATTGGGCAGATAATGTACCACACAAACAATTTTTGCAGGCAGCAGTCACCAAGGAAGTATTGTAGACACAAACTACCAGCAAATCAGACATACACACACACACACTCACACACAGACACAGAAATACACTGCACAAATGCAGATCTACACAATGCTGAACCACAACTAAACACACCGTTGACATATTGCTTACTGTTGGTGTAGCATGATTGAATGACCTTATAACTGAAGTGAACTTATGTAGAAGACTGCCAGGTTGCATGTTTACGTTACAGCCAATGATTCAACTAACTTTGATCATTAGTTAAAGACAAGTATGCGAACCAAGTATGATGTAAATTTGAAATGTATGTGTTAATAGTTCATTTCTACAATAAATGCTGACTGTTAAAAAAAAAGAAGCTTGTTTTGGTGTCATTAATGATACAGTAATAAACAGTCCACTGAGCTACTGAGCACAAGAGATGAGCTGAACATTTATATACAGATCAGTCGTAGTTGTGCCCTGTAGCTTATGACGTGTGTACCAGTAGTCTAAGCATCTTTGTTTCAGATATAGGAATGATTTCACCACTGAACAATCAGTCTCAGTTATTTCTTCACAATAAAGCTGGTTTTGGTTTTGTGGCCATCCTAACATCTCCGCTGGCCCCACCCTGGCCACCCCATTAAAAACCACCTGGCTCCGTCACTGACCACAGGGAAGAGTGGAAAGACACAGATCTGCAAAGCCCCACATGAGTGTGAGTGTTGACCTCATACACATCATGTTGGGGAGCCTCTAGTTCATCTCTCATCTTTCTATATAAGAGGAAAGAAATTTGCTTGGTAAAGGCATGTGCATTTCTATGTGACCTCAGTCCCCAGAAAAGTGATATTCTCAAGACAAATTCCGAAAGGTATGAAAGACTAGATTTTACTGGCATTAAGACATTTTTGGTCCAGTTTACACAACAGCCTGAAGAGGTTCTAAGTAGAATGATCTTATCTACAAGTACTGATTTGTGGTTAAGTTATATGCAATTTCATGTACGCATAATTATATGCATATCATCCTTCTTTTTTGTATTAATCTTTTTATTAAAACATATTTCAGTATTTGTGGCCTTCTTTCTGTCCTCTGGACAGCATCACATGCTGTTTCTTGCTCATTTTAATCATTGAGAATAGTCTTGAAGTTATTCACAAATATGATAATTAATTATGTGGTTCTCCTGTTTGGTTCTGCTTCTTTTGTTTCTGCATCCCTGTTTTGTGTAAAGGTTGAATTTCTGTTTCATTTTGAAAGTGTTATTCCTTGTTTGTGAGATCTATTTGTCTTTGTGTTCAAGTGCAAGTCAAAAGTCTATACAAACAAAAACAAGCAGACAGAGCCATGCCTGACGAGAAACAGCATAATATTCTCCATGCTCATGTCCTTAATTATGAACGATAAAACCGCAACTTTGGGCTATACTTTGAAATTCACTGCTTCAAACCACTATTGAAAACATTTGAACATTCAAACTTCAATTATTTGTGCCAACATGTTGCTGTGACAACAGTTTACCCAACTCAGTCACCCAACATGCTCGAGTTTCAGAGCTAAAATCTCAAGTTCAGTTACCATTCTACTGCACAATTCTGAGTTGGAAGTTGCTGCTTTTTTGGCCCAGTCCCTAGTAAAAAGGAAGTGAGACATGCATCAGTCTTGAATCTTTGGATATTTGGTTTTAGTATCTTGCCATCACAATGCTTTATGTAAAATAAAACCTCAAAACCAGTGCTTGAGATTTTGGGGGCCTTTTTGTTTCAGTGTCCTCTTCCATATCTGCTTTTTGTAAAAAAAAATCCTGAAGTCAGTCAGAGACTTCTGGTTGTTTGAGTATTAACACATGAGTAACATCCACTTATACTCCAATTTGACAAACCAACCTTCTTGCCACACGTCCTGGGCTTTCAGTTTTGAAAGAAACAAGAGGCATTACTTCCTTAAAGAACCTTTTTCAAGAGCTTTTATTGGTTCAAATTCCAGTTGTGTCAGGAAGGACATCCATTGTAAAACACAGCTACATTGGTGTGATCCTGAACAGGGAGCAGAAAGTCTCTTTTTTTTTAAATTTTTATAAAAGTTGTGATTTTTGATATTTAAAATTTTAGATTTCATGATGAAAAATCAATCAAAATAAATAAATCAGTCAAAATAAATACATAAATAAATAAAATTTAAAAAATGTATTTTCTTTTTTTTTTTTGTGGAAAAATTCAGATTTTTGAATTTTGCGTTTATTCAAGAAAAGAAATGTGATTTTAGCCCAAACCAGATCTGTCTAGCATAAAACAGGCAGGTATTTATCTGTAACGATATTTATGCGCGTTTTTGATTTGCACAAGGTCTGCACGATTTTGTTCATATCCATGAAATATTTTCAACTACTAACATTTTCATGAATGACAAAACACGTAAATTTCTCTATGTTCACAGTTTATGCACAACTCCGTTCTGGTCACTTATAGATAATGGATGGATGGATGGACAGACGGATGGACTGATGGATGGACTGATGGATGCCTAACGTCTTATTTCACTTGTTCATCAACATTCATGAGAGGCAGAAAATCTATGCTCATACAGTAGGTATCTACATTGGATAGTGTGGTGATGCTCTTAGCACCACCACATAGTGTTACTATTGTTTATTTGTTTTTTCATAATTTACAGTTACACTATGCATGACACTATACATAAGTTGAGTTTCAGTTCTTCTATTTACACATATATTTTCTGATGGGTGCAGACTTTATTTAATATTTGTCTGAATGGTTTACTTACACTTGTTCTTTTCTTTAAAATTCTGCAAACCCAGACCAGCTGGAGGCTCGGGACATACCATTTTCCAGAGGACTGAAGTCAGGGTGAACTTTATTTGTTAAAGTTGATGTAGTTAGTTATTTTGTCACTTTTAATATTCACTTATTATTTATGATAAGTTAAAGATTGTTTGCTTTATTTGTTTTATGTTGCTTTAGCCAATTTTTGTAATTTTTATGTTCTTTTGTTGCGTTGTGCCTCCCTCCTGTGGCAGGTTTGGGTTGCTCCATCTCTATTTAGGCAGCCTTTGTTCTTTGTCAGCTCAGGTCAGTTTGTTTGTGTTACTGGTTACTGTTTAGTTGACCTCAGTTGAGTTGGGCCCAGCATATGTTATTTATCATTTGATTTGTTTTGCATTGGAGTTTGACCTTTTGTTGACTACTTTTTGATATAATAAAATTTAAGTTGTTTTTTCAACTTTTGAACACCTGTTGTCCTCGTTTGAGTTTGGTCCCACACAGTTGGTGGCAGTGGTGGGATTCAATTAGTTAAAGACATTGGTGTATTTTTTTTTTTTTTTTGGACTATTTTTGTATTAACTGCCTCTGTTTTTTTATTTTTCCTACTCTGGGAATAAAAATATCTAAGTATGCCTGAAAGAGGAAAAGGCCTAACAAGAGGAGGACCCAGTTCTGAGCCAGATGAAGGAGATGCTGTTGGTGGAGTGTTTGACATAGAAGAGGAGTGAACCGACACCAGCAGACTTGGCTAATATCTTCTCAGAGCCCATATAGGACAACAGAAGGCCAAGGAGGACTACTGGAGCAGAGATACTGTGAATCAGGAACAGAGATCTGGAGCATTGCAAAAACAGACTCAACCACAGACTACTTCCACAGTGCGGCCTACTAAACCACCAGATCCTAGAGAAGCAGTTTCACCTCAGCATAGTCAACCTGTTTATGCTCATTCATTGGTTTCCCAGGCACCTAAATTACAAAAACTGAGTGAACAAGATGACATTGAACATTTTCTCGTTACTTTGGAAAGAATGGCTTCTGCCTGCATATGGCCAAGAACTGGCTGGACTTTTCACTTAATATCTCTGCTAACAGGCAAAGTTAGAAGTGCCTTTGTGCATATGGATGTTGATTTGTCTATGAACTATTACCAAGTCAAGCTAGCTATTTTTTTAGTTGACCTCAGTTCAGTTGGGCCCAACCAATGTTGTCATTTGATTTGTTTTGCATTGGAGTTTGACCCTTTGTTAACTAGTTTTTGGTATTATTAAACTGAAGTTTTTTTTTCAACTTTTGAACACCTGTTGTCCTCGTTTGAGTTTGGTCCCTCACAGATAATATATTTTATGACTGAAGACAGGAAGATTAAACAATGCAGTTTAGTTCAATGTATTTATATAGCACCTATCCACAACAAGTTATCTCTAGGCACTTTAGAAACCCAGAGCATGACCTCGGAGCACATGGCAACACCATCACTGGCAGTCTGCAGGTTGAACTGCAGGAAGGCCACGCCAGTGAGCATCCCACAGCAGCATCCAAACAACAGGTGTCGTTGAATGTTAGCATCACCACAAGAATGCCTGAAAAAGGAGAAGAGAGCGAGACTACTAAAGTCAGACAACGATGATTCTATCAAATTATTCAGGACAATCTCAGACTAAGGACAGACAGGGTGAAGATGCTCAGTGTACAAAAGGAATGCCCCCAGCAGTCTATAGCAGCATAACTAGGAGGTGGTCTAAGAGATTACAGAGTTAAAGGCTTTATCAAAAAGGAAGGTCTTAATAATAACCTTAAATGTAGAGAGGGAGTCTGCCTCCTGGACTAAGGTTGGGAGTTGATTCCATAATAGAGGAGGCTGATAGCTAAAGGCCACCCTTTGAAACAACAAGTAAACCTGCATTCAGGGAGCAGACTGTTCTACAAGGACAGTAAGGAACTATGAGATTGTTCACATATATTGGAGTTTTATCATTCAAAGAATCAGAATCAGAATAGAACTTTACTGTCATTGTAACCAGCGTACAACAAAATTATTTTCAGTACAGTCCGTCCAAGAGAACAAATAACACATAACACAGGGTAGACTGGAGCAGATGACCAAAGCAGAAGACAAGGTAGCGTGGCTTTTTTTTCCTTAGGTTAAAAAAGCATAAACGCATGGGTAGTATGAGGGGCAGGGTGGAATTACAAAAAAATTAAACAAACGCAGAAAATTTACAACATACTGAAACTCAAGAGACTAGCACATGTGGGAGGGGAAGGGCAGAGTGGGGAGTAGTGGTGTGTGTGCGTGTGTGTGTGTGTGGTGGAGGTTGTGGTGGTGGTTGTGGTGGGGGGTAGACTAGGGGCTGCTTGCTGCCTCATTGGCGAATATGCCCACCAGCCCAGCATACTGTTCTGTAACAAGGGGAGGAGGGGGTAGGGGGCCAACAAAGACATGATTCAAAGGGGCAGGTGCAGTGTAATATTTTTGTATGTGTAAGACTTTGAACTCTCCCCCAGTTCAGTCTGAACTATTGTCTCTGCCGTCTGATGAGCTGACCACCTTCGGGAGAACCGTGATCCAGGATTAGTGACTAGTGGGAAGGAGGGGGAAGAGCATCTGTCTGCAAAACATCCAGGAGAAATTGAGATAGCCAGCCTTAAGGCCAGTGTCAGGGGAGCTAATTCAAATAATAGTAATTGTTTGGATTCAGGTAGACTTCAGTAATTTTTCGTTTGCCTTAGAATCTGTCTGGTCATCTCATGGCAGACTTTCCAAACAGCCAAATTTGTGGTCAAACCTCGTCCATCCTAGAGGCAACAAAGGCATGCAATCATTTCTCTGTGTCCCCTTGAGTCAGGATGTTTAGAATTTTCCTGACATTACTCAGATAAAAGAGAGCTGATTTTGTGACCTGTTTCACATGAGAGTTAAAAGACAAATCTTCATCAAATATGACACCAAGGTTCCTCACAATAGAGATGCAAAAGCAATGTGATCCAAATTAACTGTACAGCTCAAGAGTGCCCCCCAGAGGTGCTTGGGACCAATTACAATAACTTCAGTTGTATCTGAATTAAGAAGCATGAAATTTCCAGTTCAGGTTTTCACATCTTTAATGCATGCATCTAATAAGGCTAATTGATTAGCTTCATGTAGTTGCAATAATAAATACAGCTGAGTATCATCTGTGTAGCAGTGAAAATTTATGTTGTGCTTCCTAATGATTTATCCTAAATGAAGCATAAGATAAAAGTGTTGGTCCAAGAACAGAACCCTGTGGTACTCCACAGCTAATACTGGTGAGACTGGAACAGCCATTGTGTACATGTACAAACTGAAATTGGTCAGATAGATATGACTTAAACCATTTTAATGCTATTCCTCTAAGTCCAACAACTTGCTCTGATCTATTAATAAAAATCTTGTGGTTGATGGTGTCAAATGCTGTGCTAAGGTCCAAGAGGACCAGAACAGAGACAGATCCACAAGTTATGAGAAGGTCATTGGGGACTTTGACCAATGCGGTTTCTGTACTATGATGAGATCTGAACCCTGATTGAAGCTCATCATTTTTTCCACAAAGATAATCATTTAGCTGATTCAGTTTTTTCAAAAACTTTAGAAATACAAAGAAGGTTGGAAATAGGCCTGTATATCGCCAACATCCAAAGACATCTTTTTGAGTGGAGATTTAATTATTGCAATCTTAAAACCTCCGGGTATTTATCCGGTTAGAAGGGATGCATTGCCAAGATCCAGGGTTACAGAACCTATCATGGGAAAAGTTTCTTTAAAAGGTTTTGAAGGAGCAGGGTCCTGTAAACATGTAGATGGTTTTGAGTGAGAAACAACTGAGGTAAATTCACAAATATCAATAGGAGAGAAGCAGTCTAGGTAAAGACCGGTAGGTACAGCTGACTCTAAGGTCTCCAATGTGGTCCCCGTAAGCAGCCCATGCAGAGAAACAAGGAAGCAAGGAAAGTGAGATGGTGGTAAGATGGTGTTCTTGGATATGAAGTTCAAGGGACCCTTTTGTGAAAAATCCAGATTCAAAGCCAGATTCAAACTATGAATTTGAAGACAGGATAAGCTATTCAATGATCCATTTTCCATACCCACTTCAGTCCTATTCAGGAGCACCATTCAGGAGCCTGTTAATTTTGTTGTTAAAATGTGTGTTCTTTTTATCTGCTGCTCGAAGGAAGAATCTGGGAACAGAATTATAAGTC
>JBAMYA010099420.1:0-20625 GCA_037176975.1 Arrhamphus sclerolepis | reverse complement strand
TGTATATGTATATATATATATATATATATATATATACACACATATATAAAACAATGTTGAGAACAATATTAAAACCATGTATAACCTAGCATAGCCTACTCCCTGCATGCTACCAGCATTGTAGGAACAAAAAGGATTTAGAAGGAGTAAACTGCTGTTAACTGCCATTTTACCTTTTTACTGCATTGAACATGGTTCAGATAGTTTAATGTGTTGCCAATTGAATGAAACGCGATGAAAAAACTGGCCTATCTGCATGCCCCGTAAGCTAACTGATGTCCATTTGTTCTAGAGGGATGATTTTTCTCATCTACACCACTTTACAGAAAACCCTTGCTATTATTGACATCTAAATTAAACTTTCATGACAAACTGGTTGTGCTGAAAGCGGGTTGTTTGTTGTAGTTGTAGGAAAAGCCATTACAACCCTTTACATTAGTTAGTTTTGTGTGCTGTTAGCCTTATGACAGAAATTTGTAGACAGACAATAAGGAGAACAAAATATCCTTTGCATTTTGTTAGCTTTGAATCCTTTACATTTGGAGTCATTAGACTGTTGTCTATTGAGTCTTAAGTCAATTAAAAAAAACATGTATTCAAACATTGGCAATAGCAACATGATTGCTGCATGTTTTTAACTTGTCAGACTGTCTAATTTTGACATGAAATGTTAAACACAAGTTAGCCACAAAGGCTAGCTTTTGTGCCAGCAGGTGCCGAGGGTCACTGTTAGCGACGGGGGAGGCAATGCAGTTTGAAGCTAGCATAAACATCACCTCTTTTGGATTTTATTAGCAAAGTTTAATTCAGCTAGGAGTCACAGACTGCTGGGAGTGAGTTAGGAAATGTCTGAACAGCACATCCATTCACACATTGGCAAAAAACAAACAAACATGTTTGCTGCATGTGGTACATTGCTTTTCATGGCACACAATCTAAATAAGAGATAAAGAAAGAATGCTGATTGCAGCAAATAATTGCCTATTCATCAATCAGTATCAGACAAATGATGATCTTATGAGCACAATGAAAATGAAAGACATCGTCACTAAAGTCATTCATCTAGAAGCTGCTCATTTAGTTTTTTTCCATTTGAACCATATAATAATCTTCATGAACATATATTCAAATATTAATATTTAGAATGTGCTAATTGCAGGTTTTCCAGTTGTTGTCCTCGTGGAGTCAGTATTGGCTAATTCATGAAGCAGTTGTATGAGATTATAGCATTTCACACTGTACAATTTGCATAAACTTGTGTCAAACATCAAAAATGGAATGTGCAGACAGTTCTATGACGAACTCTCTTGAATTCTAGTCTACGACTGATGCAGACGTACAAGTGTGTGTTGACAGTAAACAAACAACACATGACGAAGAACTGCTCAGTTGTAGATTTAATGTGCGCCTAAAATGCTTTTAGGAAGATGCAGCGAAGCAGAAGAATGTGGTCCCACTCATGGTTTTGGGAGAAGAAGCCAACTTCCATCCATCAACTTCCACTTATCTGGGTTTCGGGTCGCAGGGGCAGCAGTCGAAGCAGAGAGGCCCAGACCTCCCTCCCCCCAGCCAGCCTCTTTCAGGAGGACACCAAAGCATTCCCAGGCCAGCCAAGAGATCTAATCTCATCACCGTGCCCTGGGTCTGCATTGTGGTCTTCCACATGCCCGACACACCGCCCCCTTGAGTCTCCAAAGGAGGCGTCCAGGTGGAATCCTGACAAGATGCCCGAACCACCTCAACTGGCTCCTCTTGATGTGAAGGTGCTCTGAGTCTCTACCGGATGACTGAACTTCTCACCCTATCACGTTTCTTGCTTTTGGACTACACACAGAATGCAATGCCAGAGTCAAAACTACAACCGTGTACAAGAAGTGAGACAGAAGAAGTTATTCATTTGTTTTTGTTGCAAAAAAAAAAAACGGGCAAGTGTCATTGGAGATATGTCAGACCGTAAAATCAGTGTTGTTGGGATAGGAGTTGGTCTTTTTCTCATATATATTCATGCAACGTTTGGCAACTTGTTGCGTCAGGCTGCTGCCCTAGTCCAAGACAACCAACACATCGCACAGCTAGCTAGCGCCTTGACTGCAGAACAGC
The DNA here is from genome assembly GCA_037176975.1 of Arrhamphus sclerolepis. Taxonomy (NCBI): domain Eukaryota; kingdom Metazoa; phylum Chordata; class Actinopteri; order Beloniformes; family Hemiramphidae; genus Arrhamphus; species Arrhamphus sclerolepis. The sequence continues at coordinate 18,525 of JBAMYA010099420.1, read as the reverse complement.
TTTGTGACAGTTCACCTCCGTTCAACCGTTGGACTGACCGTCACTAGCGCCTCCAGCATACACGTGGATATTGCAGCTCACGCACGTGTCGTGTATTTTTTGGAGCATGTGACCAACCGGTGCGCCAAATGAACCAAGGATACAAGTGTCGGCCATGTGTCCTGGCCGAAGGGATAGTCTAGCTACCCTACTGAGGAGGCCAACTTGGGATTCAAATTTTTTCTTTGGATTGGCACTAGGAAGCATTAATTAATAAATATTAGTTAATTAATTAATCAGACTGAGCTGTAGACTTCCTAAAACTGTCCACTGCGATACACAGGACAACCGATTTTTCAGAAAAACGGAAGAAAATTACCCAGAATCATTCACAATTGTCACCTTTTCTCAGCAACAGCCCAAAATCATGAAATCTGTTGGGGCCACATGAAGATGAGCTCATAGATTCTCATAGATTTTAGCCAGAATATCCATCATACAAAAATGCAAACCAAAGGGTATACTATTTCTGTGACTTTCCGCCCCAGCTCACAAATGACTGAGATGGCGGGGAGGGGGGGGGCAAGTCTGCTGATGTGTTTGAAGAAGCTGTCAGTCGAGCAGACGCGCCACAGACGCACCGCCGTTACGCTCTTCATCAGAGTGTAAAGTAAACTGAGCCTGTCTGGACGTGGGCTGGATGTCAGGCAGTGAAACGGCAGGTACTGACCTGACTGTAGAGGAAACGCAGATAAAATGGAAATTAAGCAGTAAAAATGCTGATATAAGGCATATCTGTACGTACTAAATTCACAATTACTTTTCTAGTGTTTTCCAGCCCTCCATACTTGTTTCAAGTCGTTTCTGATTTCTCATGTTCCAAACGTCGTCTCTATACGTGAGCAAAGCCATATTGTACATAAAAGTGCACACACACTTACCGCACACAGTAGCGAGGGAAAAATAAACACGCTGACTTTTGCTTTTCCAGCAAATCTAAATATTGACTCTGTAGTCTGTAATCATACAGAGTCTGAACAAAATTGAAATAAACAAGTACGCCTGAAACGTGTGAGTGTTTGTGGCTCTTAAATGCTGACAGTGACAAAAACACGTTCACACAGGAAGTGGCCTCGCTTTCTACCGAATACCAGACAATATTCATTCCATCCATGGTACTGGAGCGACACAAATTAGTTTTTCAGTCTTTATACATAGAAAGCAGCAAACATCTGCTTTCAGTTGATATAATTCAACTTTACATGAGTCATGTTGTTGCACCCATGTAGGTTTTAATAGTACCGAGGACTTTTTTATGCTTTTACTCTCCAGAGTGACATCAGCTTCTTCTAAGTGTTTTTTTTTTTTTTTTAAATGAAGAATACAATTGGCATATGCTGCCATCATGGGAATTGTTGTTCTAAGTTCCCATCATGACTGAAGTCATTATATTTGTGTTCATGAATCCTTGTCTTTACGGCTCATAACTGTCTTATATAAGCGTTAGCCAGGAGATAGATAGACAACAAAAGACAAGAAAAGAGAAATCTAAAAGAAACAATTGCATGCTTCTCTAATTCGATGTTCTCCCAGGTAATTTGTTTTATTATGATATTATTTCATTTCATAATTTGTTTTAATGTTGTGTTTTAAATAATTTATTGATTTAAAAAAAAAATAATTCTTACTTATTTTCTTTTCAATTGTTTTTGGAAATAATCTTATTCACTTTCTAACTCCAGATTGAGATAAAGATTGGTAGTACACACAGAAATTAAATTAAATAACAGCGCATTATTAACAGAGCATCGAGCATTATTTACAGAAACCCTAAACGGTCATACATGCATACATTTTATTTCTCCCGTTTTCCCGTGATAACGACATAACTCCGCCGTTTTCTGTTGATGACGAGTTATTTTTTCCTCCGTTTTCCCGTGATAGCGAGATAATTAATTTCAGATCCCAAGGGCATTGCAATGCCCTGATAAAGGTCGATAGACCGAAAGCTTCGTGAAAGATGCACTTGTTTGCATGGATCTAAGTGTGCAGAGACTTTTTTTCTTAGTGTTCTTGAGATCTCAAATTAATTATCTTGTTATCACGGGAAAAAGGAGGAAATAAAATGTATGCATGTATGGCCCTTTAGGGCTTCCGTAATTATTGGCTCACCCTTACCATCACTCGAATCACTTCAATGTAAAAGGACATTGCGCAGAGCCCGAAAAATCATCAGTGATTCCATTCATCCTGCACACTATAACTTCCAGCTATTGCCCTCTGGGGGGCGCTACAGGACATTTGCCACCAAAACTACTCGCTTCAAAGCCAGTTTCTTTCCCCTTGATGTAAACATTCTGAATTCCGATCGCTGATCCATCCATCCATCCATCCATCCATCCATCATCTATCCAGCTATCATCCATCATCCATCCATCCATGTATCAGCTATCATCCATCCATCTATCCAGCTATTATCCATCCATCATCCATCCATCCATCCATCCATCCTTCTATCCATCTAGCCATCATCTATCCATCCATGATCTATTATCCATCCATCCATCCGTCCATCCACCAGCTATCATCCATCCATCCATCTATCCAGCTATTATCCATCCATCATCCATCCATCCATCTATTCATCTATCCTTCCATCATCCATCATCTATCCAGCTATTATCCATCATCCATCGATCCATCCATGATCTATCATGTATCCATCCATCATTGTCCATCATCCATCCATCCATCCATCCATCCATCTATCCATCCATCCACCATATATGATCCATTCATCCATCCATCCATCCATCCATCCATCCATCCACCAGCTATCATCCATCCATCCATCCATCTATCCAGCCATCATCCATCCATCCATCCATTATATATCAACCATCCATCCATCCATCTATCCATCCATATTTGGATTACAGGGACAGCAGGCTAAGCAGAGCTACCAGACCTCCCTCTCCTCCTCCACCTCTTCCAGCTCTTCTCCAGGAGTACCGAGATGTTTCTATAAACCCCATTAGGGATAGTCCCTCTCCAGTGTGTCCGGAGTCTGTCTGAGAGATTATTAAATTCAAGTTTGAGTTCAAATGCGTGGTTTTTGATCAGGACCTGATCTGAGGTTGTTTCAGGTTCCGACCCTTCAGCCTTCTGATGAATCAGAAGCTGAGTGGATCAAAGCTTCATGTAGAGGAGTAGGATTTCTTAAATATTATCCTCGCCTCAGCCCAGTATGCTGGTATAACCTCTTCTTTCAGGTGAGACTGGTGACCTGCAGCATGTGGCAGCGTTTAGTTCTTTTACTTTCAGATTTCAGTTCTGACTTTCATACCACACAGAAGCACAATAATTAATATGACAAACTGGACAAACACAAGCATCATTCTATTTGTCTTTATTTAAAAAATACAGGATAACTCTCTACAAGTTGCACACAGAAACAAGTTGGAAGTAGTTCAGTCTGAGGCAGAGTTTGTAGATCCAGTGAAGATCTTGGTTCCTTCATCAGTGCAGTTGAGGAAATGATTGAAAAAAAAAATGGATGTCCTGAATGAGACTGTTGGTTGTGTTCTGATTTATACTTCTCACCGCCAGACTTGACCTGCTGAATTGGAGGGAGACAAAATATAAATATTTACCTGATGATGCATACAGTACTTCACAGTATCACAAGTATACTGCCATGTAGAAAAGATAATTATTTCTTTAACTCTAAGGTTTGACATTACAGGACATTTTTTTACACCAAAGGGTGTAATTTTTCTGGGTATTACACAGCCTGATCTTGGTGTGAACTTACTGGGAAGTCCACTGGGAGCATTTGCAGCTACACTGATTATTTTCTACTTATAAATAATCGTCTTTCACTCTTTTAATCAAATCTAAATTGTATCTTATTGCTGGTCTCCAATACTCATCTGGGACAGGTCTACCACGTGTTCCCAGAACCAAAACCAAAGAAAATGAATCTGTACTTAGTTACTGCCTTGCCTCATAACAGCAGCCAAAGTTGACTACCTCATTTATGATGCTTCTTGTAGATGGAAATATACTCTTGCACATCATCAGGGGACCCCAGGACCACAGGCACTCTCTGGTGGATGGTGGCGGGATGGATGTCCAAGACGTTTTCTGCTCCAGTCGTGGCCACGCCCCCAGCCTGCTCCATGATGAACGCCATGGGGTTGCACTCATAAAGCAGCCTCAGCTGGAACAAAGAGCCGTGGCGTGAACAGAATTATACATGACGAGTGGAATTACGAAGAATGGAGAGCAAAAAATAAATAATAATTAATTTGTAAAACGCTCCGTCTCCTCACCTTGCCTTTTGGACTCTTGACATTAGCAGGGTATAAAAAGATCCCTCCGTACACCAAAGTCCGATGAACATCTGCCACCATTGAACCGACGTATCGACTGCCATATGCAGCAGAACCGTCCTGGAAACAGCAAGATATAAGATTTATTATTCAAAATGCAAAAATGTCTCAATCCACAACAATTTAGACACCAGCAGCGATTTTACCTCTGGGTATTTCTTCTTCTGAAGGTACTCAGTCACGTCTGGATAAAACTGCTGTGCGTATCCTTCATTCAAGCTGTAGATTTTTCCTTTCTTCTTAATCTTCACGTTTTTATCTACCAAGATGAACTCACCAATTGCCTGAAAGAAAACAGCAAATATAATGCGCTGAAATGAAACACAAATCACAAATCATCACTGCTCCACCACCGTGCTTAAGAGTTGCTAAGAAGAGCTGGTGTGCTGTGTTTGTTCGTTTGGGGTTTTTTTGGCATTATTTGTAATTACGCAACATTTTACACACTGGATATATGGTTTCATAGTGTATTTCTTTCAGTTTAATCATAGTCTTACAGGGTCGAGCATGAAGCAGTTTACTCCCTGACCGGTGGAGAGGACCATCATGGTGGCGCTGCCGTAAAGAGCGTAACCGGCTGCAACGATGTTTCTTCCAGGCTGCAGGGCGTCCTTCTCACATGGCTCCCCATCTGAGGTCTGTGGAAAACTATCACAGATTAGGAAGGAATTCTGGGTACCAGAAATATGTCACATCCAGTTAGAACACATGAGGAAAAGGATATCATTTTTAGCTCAAAGTGTAACCTTGTAACCCATTTTTATGCAGACCTAAATTTAGTTAGCAGCGCTTGTGTGGTATGTGCATTTTCCTCTTCATTCCCGTGTAATGTTTAAAAATATCTTGTTTACGTGGGACCTGGATGTCTTTTTAAGAGTCCAAAAATATTTACCTGAAATAAGTCAAGAGATCACCAAACGACACACTCAGAGCTGCGGTCATCAGCTTAACGATCAGTTTTTAAATTTTCTCTTTCTTGTTTCAGACTAGACCTTCAGGATGAAGCATGACAGTCCTGTCATTCATTTTACTCACACAAGTAATAATTAAACTCCAAAATGTCATATAAGCTGCCGTAGTTGTAGTATTCCATTAAAACATCTTGTAACTATGTAGCAGTTCCATTTAGCATGGTTAAAACATGACTTAAAGAAGAATTAGTTGCATCTGTTGCATCACTGACTGTAAAAAACTGGACTGCCTATCTGGTCACATGACCATAGATTTGTACAGAGAGCCTTTTTTAACCTTTTTTTAACTGTTGCAAAGAGGTGGGACAAAGCTGTCAGTCAAGCCTGTCAAATGATGTCCGGGCATCTGATTGGACAGCTTTATTGCGCAATATACATATATCTCATGTGGTACATAAATATTCACCCCTCATACAGCTGTCATGGATGTAATGCGTAACCATAGTTTTTTTTTTTTAAAAATCAACTTTGTACCAGGCTGCAAATATGTTTAATTCTACTACAACATTGGCGCTTGTAACATGGGAGTCAATGGGGATTTGCTCTGTTCTGGAACCAGCACCTAGTGGTCAGTCGAGGAACTGCAACAAAACGTGGGATGGCTTGCCCCTGAGTTGCGAGTTTAGATTAACAAAAGCCAAATGAGAGAACTTTTTAATGTGTTTGACATCTGCTTGTTGTAACGGAGTCACCGACCTTCCTGTAGATGGCAAAGATGGTTCCGATGGAGACGAGACAGTCGATGTTGGAGGAACCGTCCAGGGGATCAAAGCAAACAATATATTTCCCCTGCAGAATAAAGAAGAAAAATGGATAACAATAAAGAAAAGAGAAGGACATTGCACCTAATCAGGTAAACGTGAGCGTGGAGGCGCACATACTCGCTTATCTGGCTCCACAATGATGGCTTTCTCATCTTCCTCTGAGACCAGCACGCAGGAAGTGAAAGAGGACTTGATCATGTTGATGACCAGGTCATTGGAGAGGACATCCAGCTTCTTCACCTGGTCTCCTGTCACATTGGTGCTTCCAGCAATACCATAACTTCCCAAAGAGGACAGAGACAGAGTTACGTTGGCATACAGCCTGGGAGGAACAGCTTTTCATTCATCTGTAAAAACCAGCTACGCAAATGGGATTCCTGCAGTAGGATGGTCTTAAAACAAACAAACAAACAAACAAAAAACTGTTATCTTCTTGACCTCTGCTCTGGGGGAGGGGGTTTATGTGCACAGCGTGTTCAGAGTTTACCTTTGGCCTCAGTTAAAAGTGCATGCTGACTCGCATGCCATAGTTGAAGTTGTAAGAAAAGTTTCTTTTATTTAGAAAAAATAATGATTTCCATCAGCTTAAAACATCATGTGTTGATAGTATTTAAAATATATTGATTGTTTAAGAAATCATGAGAGCAGTTTTGACACAACTGATTCATTAAGAAGCTAAAGTGCATCATTTCTTCATGAACAGACACATTTCTTGGCAAGTAATTTGAATGAGATGAAGCATGCCACTCACAGGTTAGCGATCCCAGCCTTCCTGACAGCGGTGGAAATGGCTTTGACAGCTGTGCAGATGGAGTTGAGCAGGTTTGTCAGCTCGCCTGTTCCCTGGGCCTTCCTTCCCTCCTCCAGAACAAACCTGGTGAGGGTCAGCACGTTGGTGTCGAAAGCTCCTTTGTCGGACATTTTGCAGGCAGGTGCGGGGCTGGGACCGAATGCTGAAAGGACGGAGCTCAGAGTGGCCACGAAGTTAAAAAGTGGACTGTAGAACGGAGGCAGGGGAAGCGACAGGGGTGTGCAGCTCTCTGAGCCAATCAAAAAGTGTCCTTCCTGACAGCGAGGGCTGGTTTGATCATTTCAGTGACTGTGGTTGAAAAAGAGCAAAGTTCAAAGATAGTGGACTGTTCTTGTTTTAAAGTAACAATAGTCTGAGCTTGATTTATTTGCTGACTAAGGTATTATTTTCCCTTTTTTTTAACCTGAATATACCTGAACATTTTTACTTGAATATATTTAAGAGGGAGAAAAAAAACATTAACCATTATTTCATTTTATTTCTATGCTATTTGAATAAATAGCTGGATTAATTTGAGAAAATCTTTGATAAACTGTTACTAGCTCACCGCTTCTCTCGATTTAACACTTAAAGAGCTTAAACATGTGTTCCGTGCATGATCTGGAGGCAGTGTAAAGTTCAAATCATAAGGCCCAGTGTCCCTGCGTCCCCTACCTGATTTTATATGATGCTCTTAACTGTGCATGGACTGATAAAACTGTTTTTGCAACATAATAAAGAGCAGTTTTTAAAGGACTTGGTTGCACGTGTTCTTTGCATGCAGTTCTTAGCAAACGGCGCTTCCTGTCTGACATGACGTGGAAAACGAGAAACGTTAAAAGGACTTTGTATTGTTCATGGAGTTTCTAGACAGGCATGGTAACTGTTTAAACAAAATCACTCAGGGCTCTGTTTCACAACACAAAGGTGAACCTTGTACATCAAAAAGAAAAAAAAAAATCATCATGACGTAATGTGTGCTTTCAGTCGCCATGTGTTCATCACCATGTGTTCAGGAGCATGATAGTGGGATATTTGCAAAAGTGGCTGCACAATAAATTTTAATGGCATGACGTGACAGAAAAGATGCACTTTCAGCAAACAAGATGAGTGCTTTATCTGACTGGAAATGTCACTGAGCCTCAAAGGAGCAACCTGGTGTTTCACTGAGTGTCCACACGATGTCGCTGTTGAGCAGAGACGATATTCACATAATCTATGGGGCAGACGTGAAATACGGTTATTTCAGCGATTTTATTTTTGAAGATGGTCTCAAATGTTTTGTGGAACCAGTTAGTGGAACTGATTTGTGGTTCTATGCAGTTCAAGCATTCGTTTATATCAATTTTTAACCAGCTTGGCTTTATTAACTGTCAGTGAGAATGAAACATTTGGAAACGCCATAGTTTATTTATTAATTTAATTATTTAGTATCTTTATTTGTTTGTTTTATTTTAGACTTATTCAGATCTTAACTTTATTAGTTTTTTCCTTTGATCTAGTAGAAATAAACTGTTACACCTATGAATATTTTCATTTTATTCTAATATTCTATTATTCTATATATTTGAATATAGATTATTATATTTGAATGACATTACAGAAAATGTTACGAAAAAAAACAACTAATTAACTGGGGAAGTTACATAATTATGTATATGTATTCTTATTTCCAAAACATTTTTTTCTTTTAATTTTTAACTATTTTATTCATATTTTTATTTCATTGTATTCTTGTATTTATCTTATTTAATTTTACTTTATGTATCCCTTAATATGGATCACTTTTATCATTCTGCTGTTTTAATCTGTACAGCATGGTTGTTTTGAACTGTGCTCTATTAATAAAGTTTGAGTTGAGCTTTTTTAACCTAGTGGAAATGCTACCTGGTGGACATGAAATTATACCTGTAGATGTTTTATTTTATTCTACTTATAATATGTTTGAATATATTATAGAACAATAATAATAATAATAATAATAATAATAATAATAATAATAATAATAATAATAATAATAATAATAATGATGATAATCTGCGATGGACTGGCGACCTGTCCAGGGTGTACCTCTGCCTTTCGCCCGAAGTATGCCGAAGTATGTCCTGTACAGGGTCACGGTACTCCAGCAGACCCCCGTGACCCTGTACAGGACATAGCAGGCATAGATAATGGATGGATGGATGGATGGATGATGATAATATTGTTATTATTATTATTATTATTATTATTATTATTATTATTATTATTATCATCATAATGATGATGGGTTAGGGCATCTACAAGCTAATTAGCTTCAACTGTAATGCTTTTAGTTAGCCTGATGTACCTCCTAAAGAGTGAACATCATTTTTGTTCTTTTCCTTGATGGCTGTAAAAACAAACAAACAAAAACAAAAAACCCTATCATTTTTATTTTTCTCTTCTTGTTATTGTTATTTTCTGTTCTGCAGATCAAAATAAACTCAAACTCAAAATTTGTCTTATTTACTTTTCTAAATTAAAAAAAACATTTAGTCAAGAATTTTTAGCTCAATAAAAAATAGTTAAAAATTTGTCTTTTAAAAAAATTTAATTCTAAATATCTGTGTATATGTATATATGTATATGTATATATATGTGTACATATATATGTACATGTATATCATTTTAAGATTTCTTGCCAAGTAAATTCTTCTTCTTACCCCATCGACAGATCTGTTTTTCTTAATATGAGACGATTTGACTAAATTTAGCAATAGTAGGCAGATCACTGAAGTGCTGTTTCTGCAGTCTACTCGTGCGTTCAGTTCAGGTGGACTGTAAAACTGTACATGAATCATCACAAGGATCATTGATACAAATTAGATTAAACTGTTAATTTGTTTTTTTAATACAGCAAAAATATAAAATGTTCCTATGCTAACCTACAAAGCTGAAACATTACGGGATGAAGAAAAAATGCAAAATTGCATTACATTAATACAATACATTAATAAAAATAAATGTTCTATCGCTGCAATGTGTTCATCAATGACAGTGCAATTTTGGTAAAATATTCAAATACTGGAAATATTTGACTTTTTGGTCCATTACAAAACTTTTGCAACAGAATAAAATGTGCTGGTGGGCGTCTCAGAGACAAATCCAAAGCGTTTAAGTAAATTACAATTACTTTCTGGTTGCTGTATATTCTCAGTATATGTACTCAGTTTCCCCAGTAATGTTATATAAAACATCAGGTTTCACAGCATTTAGTTGTACAGTCGTCATAAAACTTGATTTTATATTAGGTTATTTCTATTTAAAGATCTTTTTCAGCATTTGTTAAAATAATATAGTAAAGTGTTTTTTCCAGATCTTCCTTTCACAACTATGTAACTTAAATATTGCTTTTCTCCTCCTTTTTTAAAACACATATTTGTTTATTTTGCAGTCTTGTTTGTCGTAGCCAAGTTAGATCTGTCAAAACAAACTTACTGCATTTCTGTGGGTGTGTGTCACTAAACGTTCAGGTAAGCAGAAGCATTTCAGAAGCTGGAGGGATAGGCTGACTGTGCAAAAGAATTAATTTAGTCTTGACATGATTAAACCTGGGTCGGACAGAGAGTCATAATGTTGATAAGCATTTTATTCTATTAATTTTGCTGCAATTACTGCAGCCGTCAATGGGGATATTGAAGTAAAAACCCACTGAAAAATGTAATTCCGGAGTTGTAGAGAAGTTTACTTTCGTTGTGTTTTGTTCTCTATGTAAACTTCAAAAGAAGCCTCGGCATTTATAGCTGGCCGCATTATTAAATCTCACACAAAGCCTACCAACATGTTGAAATAAAAAGCTTGAAATTAAACTAGAGAGACTAACTATAATGTGCAACACCCTCTGCATTCACCACAGTCACTACTGCTGTCAACAATTTCAGATAAGATGAGAGTTTTTTTTACACTCCAATAAAGGCGCGTGTAGCACTGAAACAATATATGCTAATAGACAGATATTTTTTTTTACTTTCATCTTGTCAATTTGCTTTTCTCTGAAATCTTATCACTACAGTCATTAAGATTTTTTTCTCCTTCTCCACGAGCATAAAGGTGTCCATGTTATCCAGTGGATTTAAGCTGCTGAGGCGACTCGCACCAGATTTAGGAGAGTTGTTGGATCTGCAATGACCTCGTCGTCAGCAAGTTTAGCATTACTGCTAGCTTGGGTGGCAGCGCTTCCGCCATTAGCATACCTTATTAATAATAATCTTGCTTTTCCTTGACTTGCTTTTTAAAAATTTTAATGAATTTAAAATAATAATGATAGTAATAATAATGATAATAATTCCATTTTTGATTTATGTTAAGTCACAACACTGAAGTCCTCTCATATATCTTCATCCATTACCTTTCAGGGCATCATGGGGACGTCTCCCTAAAAATGTGTTTGATTATCTGAGAATCCGTTCTTGATAAACTACTTGTGCACCAAGTGCAACCGTTTAAGCCTGCATCCGTGCATCAAATAACCAATTAATAAAGACACAAAAGGAGGCAGACCTTGTAACATTTCTCCAAATACCAGATAGACATTCTGTCACTAGGTCCAAAGACCCAGGCATGCATTTATCCACACATCACCTCATCTTGTGTCCCGGCTATTAGGCACATATTGTGTATGCACACACAGTCACACACACCATGAGTCATTTAAATACACCTGCCTAATGTGTTTGCATTTCATTCCACGCAGGGACCATTTAGAGATTAAAGTCCCCTCAGTGATGGCTGAATTGGTCAACTAAGCAAAATGTTGACTTACATTTGTGACTCATATGCTGAGGTATGTCTTGCCATCGGTTCAAAAAAACAACAACAACAAAACCAACAAACAAAGTGCAGACATGCACATGCAAACACTTTCAGAGTCATCCAAATAAAGCTCATCTATACACATTTACATTTCAGGAAACGATATATGTTTCTTTTGTTCTAGCTGTGCTGACAACATAGTATGTCAACAACAGTGACAACAGATGTTTAAACGCATTTAAATGACCCACAGGGAGGTCATGGTTTGAATATCAGAGCTAAATTCTGCCCCACTGTTGTTATCTCACCGTCAATATGGATCAACAAATTCCACTAAGCTCCATCTTTGTGAATTTAGATTGAAACTAAATTACTGAGGCATTGGAATCATGAATAACAACATTTTTACAAAACTTATAACAAGCAGAATTCATTACCACTGTCAGTACAGGTCAACGACATAGAAAGACTGTTAACATTTCTTTTTAAATGTACCTGACTTAATTAGAAATGTTCTTAAATGTACTTTGCAAGATGAACTCCATAAAAGTTTGATCTTACTGCTGATTCTAAGAAAAGGTGCCCACTGAAAGTGAAAGTTAAATATGTATTTCTACTTTTCATCCATTTATCACAGACGTTTGAGATTGATAGAACGCATAAGGGTAGAAGACATGAAATAGATATAGCTCCATATGTTAAATGACAGCAGATAAAAAGTAGCAAATAAAAATAAACTAATGAATAAATCTTCGAGAATAAAACAGGCCATCCGACCAGAGAACACGATGAACATCAGTGCTTCATTTTTCAGTGCAGCACAGAAATGTGTTGCTTCTGTAGAGTAGTTGTAATACACAAGAAGTGTTTATATTTTAATGCGCTTGTTATAGCATTTATTGTACTGCTGCAAACATACAGTTGTCCTTCAGGAGAAGTCATTTTAGTCCAGAGCTCTTGAGGTTACATGGGTTTGGAGGATGTTTTTTGTTTGTTTTGTTTGTCGAGAGGTTCTGCAGTTCCTGTTTTACAATCAGATGACAGAGGGAACAAGTGAATGCCTATAAAACCCAGTCTGATGGAATTAGCATGTGGCTAAATGGGCTTCCCGACTGCCACAGCTCTTTATATGATAAATGGGAAGGATCATCGAGGATGGTATTGACTATATACAACATTCTTCTCTCTGCCATGGTCTCTTTACTACCAAGTTCTTGTCCAACAACAGATTGCTTCTCCCCAACCAGCCTGTTCAGTCTTTTGGTATGACAAGACACGGTGCCAACTTTCCGGGATACAATTTGCAAGGACATCGAGCTAAGGTTAAAATGATTAGCCCACGGCCATTTAACTGGAAAACTGGTTAATATACTGGCTGAATGTAGGACTGCGGTGGACCTCCAGATAAATAAGAGGAAAAGGAACAAAATACTCATATGTCAACTGAAGTAATTATCTCTACCGGTCACAACCCGACTTTTAGTTGCTCCAGGAAACAAACAAAGGTGCTGTGATGTCTGGGAAGATCTGCGTTGGCCCTGGTTATGTGCAAACATCTGGACAATTGCACTCCGTCAGTACTCCAGCTGTAAGTGGCTACCTCGACTTCTCGCTCTGTGTCTCCTGGGAGATGAGGGATGGAGTATCAATAACAGCCGAGCTGTCCTCCTTTCTGGGTCATCTGAAGCTGTTTACATCGTCGGGGTACACATGCAAGCCTTTTTTGCATGTCAGTGCATCATCAGCAGGTCACTCTGATGAGGTGTGGTTGCCGATTCCTCGCAACGGGGGAGGCTTGTGCAGACACGGCTGGATGGGACGGGCCCTTAAATGGTGGCTGGTCACGCTGCTGAGCCGGAGAGGTGTGGTCTTCGCAGCTGACAGGATAAGGACAAATGTTGTGTCATGGCTTGTGAGGGTGAGAGCAGGGGAGTGGAGTATATATAGTCCCAAAATCAGCTGGTACTCCTGCTGATTTTGAGGTTCAGGCCCAATGAGAGGCTGACTGTGTGACTTTTACTTCTGGTTTTAAAGTAATTAATCCTACAAAGCTTGTTGAGGATATCAGTCATTTTGAGATTTCTTTGTCTCAAATTGTGTCCTAAGGCCTTGCTGTTGATTTTAGGCTTCTCTTTGTTTATATATATGACTGTGGCACAACAGATAAATCAACCTTAACCCCCACAGCTCAGTCAATCAGCACTTAAATCTTACTTAAAGCGCTCCATGGGAAGAGTGTCTGTCACTTCAACACTTGATTGAGAAAGACTGCTCCTAAATTCTTGTTAAGTGTTATCAACATGCCAGTAAAGAACTCATATATAGTTCAGTGAATGCTCACCTGAAGGAGGAAGGCTATGTTGCCATTTCCAAGCATTTCAATGTATCTAGTACAACTGTATGTTGCAGAATTGCAAAGCACAAATACTCTAACAAAACAAGCATGGATGTGTATAAAACTTTGAAGAGGAAAACAGTGAAAACATGGCTCCTGAATTGGCATTTACTGGTTTCTTCTTTGGGTTTCACAAAAGACTGTTGTGAGGACTCATCGCAGTGGCCTTTGAGGTCAGTCCAAGATGAACTCCACTGTTCACACAGGAGCACATCCAAGCCAACAGAAGCTTGCCACTGAAAATCTTGAACTTGGGGGGTGATTCAAGTTCTAATTGGTGCTTCTCCTGCCAGACTGCTCTGATCTGTGCTGAAATAAACCTTTATCTATGAACCACTGGAATTTTGGAACCTCAGTTATTTGTCTCATATAGGAAATCTGCTGTTTATTTATTTATTTAATCTGGAATTGAGCTCTGGCATGTAAACTATAAAAAGGAATGGTGACGGCTCAGCTTCTTGGGGTACAGAGCCCTTCTCATCTCTGTCTCAGAAATAACACAGCAACGCAGTTCGTCATAAATCCATTTTACAATATCCATACATACACCCGTACATCCATTTCCAGTTGCATTTGTTCCAGCAGGTAGAACCTGAGGCTTTTAAAAGTACACCGTTGCCCATAAAGTTAAAATAATTGTATTTTGAAGTATTCTATCACAGATCAAACACACTGCCACAATAATTTCATGAGAAGAGGTAAAGTTTATGGGCAACAGTGTTGTAGAAAAGAGAATGAACATGGATCACAAGATCAGGACCCTTCTTCAGACTGGAGTAAGCCATAAAAGTCATGATCCTTAATCTGTCACCTACTGATTCTTATTATGAATGCTATAAAATAATACTTTTAGTTACTCATGATTGAGTACCTTCATTTGATCATATAGTATGTCTTAGATGGAACAATCTTAAAGTGAAAATTACAACCCACTCTTATCAGTTAAATATCCATCCATCCATTATCTATACCTGCTATTTCCTGTACAGGATCATGGGGGTCTGCTGGAGGCTATCCCAGCTCACTTCAGGCAAAATCAGTTAAATATTTTAGGATAAAATTATACTTTTTCTTTCCTTAAATGTGAAGTGAAAGGATACATTTATGAAATACAAATAAGTGAAGTTCTCATAATTCAAACAGCAAATATTGGCTCTGTAAAGCTATCACAATTTTTAATCATGCCTAATGACTTTTTAATTGGAAAGATGATTTATTTGGGCATGTGAAATATCTTTAAAAATGCACTTTTTTTTTCTTTCACCAATGAAACTCAGTAGAAGTGTACTATTGCTGTATAAGCTTAGTTTGAGAGGGATGACCGTATGCAAGACTTTCAAAAACAAAACAAAACAAAAAAAAAACATTGACAAGATTTTGTTAAGGATATATGACAATATGGCTTGTTAACCTCAGCCTTAACAATTTATTATGTAATAAATATGATATTTCAAACAGTGAAGAAATGCACTTGTGTCATATTGTTAAATTCAAACATGAAACCAATTATATGAAACATTGGAGATGTTAAATTATACATTTTCCACTGACATTTTATTTCTGATGAAAATTCTTTTCCATAACGAACGCACGTGTCATAGTTTTAGTTTGACATATTAAATCAATGCTCTTTACAAAGTTAGCTCATCAGAGGTTTCCATGAAATTAAAAACATCTCCTTGGGGATCTGACTGCTAAAGGTTTCACCGTATGAAGTATGCATGGGTAATAAATTATATTCTGTGTTATTTCTGCCTTCCTGTAAATGCCTCTGTGTTTATGCCTCTGATTTTCACTCTCCTCTTTTGCTATCATGTCTAAAACTCCACAATTTATGGAAATGTTTGCAGAGAAAAATGAATAAATAAAATGCTGTCATTTTGCATCTTCAATGTGGTGCAAGTTTATGGGTTCACAAAACACTTTCCAACACCTTTGGTGTTCTTTTTCTCTAGTTTAATCATATGTGTGGCCCTAAAATGGACCTGTCCAAGGTGCACCGCCAATGACAGTTACGCTAGGTTAGGCTCCAGTCCCCAGTGACCCTAAATGGGACTGAACTGGATATACAGAATGAATGAATTATTGCTAATATTATTCAATATATTTATTACAATCCAGGGGATGATCAAGTTAAAAATGTGTAAAATTGTCTCAAGTAAGTCTAAATACATATACATAAATATGTATGTATGGATTAAATTTAGTATGGTAAATAAATGGTCAAATATGTTAAATTTGTTGGTATTCTTTAGTTGGTTACCCACCAACAGGTAGTGTAGGACCCTCGCTAAGGATTTTCCACCACAATGTGACTGCGAGACTGTAACAATCTGGAAGGAATTCCTGTATCTTTATGGCCTGGAGAATGTAAATAAATCCACTTCCCCTCACTGTAAAGTGTCGACCAGACGAAGGACAGGCTGCCTAACTTCCCACTGCAAGCCGGAGTCAAACCCCCGACTCTACTCATGTGACTTTGCTCACACATGAAAGAAGGATATCTGTGATGTGTGCAAGTCCATACTTATATTGGTTTGCTTTTGTTGTGTTTGCTGTCATTTACTCCTTTTTCGTCCATTTTTGTAAAAACGCATAGCCGAGAAGATTTCCTCTTTTCCTCACAAGTTACAGAGAGTAACCTTACGCGAAGGCAGAGGCCTGAATTTTTGTGTGCGTGGCCATGTTGAAGAAGCTCACAGTTCCTGCCACAGCAATCCTGCTTGAATGCCAGATGCAGATGAGATCAGCTGTACCAAAGGCCACCTGATGAGACCCTGGGACCAGTGCAAAGGCCAAGCCAGACTGGGGAAAGTTCACCTTGGTATTGGGCTTCAATTGCCACGATCAGTCTTCTTCACAATCTATGAGTGGTAGGATAGCCATAACTTCTGACAGTTGCTTAATGCCATTCAGAAACAGTTTAAAGGGGACAAAACCTCCCTCTTTACTACACTTAAAGTTAATATTTTTTTTATGAATGTGCTCAACTTTCAGGAAACCTCGACGTGTAATCACAAGTCTTTTTACCTGTATTTTACTCTGACTACATAATCACACTACCTCACTTTTTCTTCATTTTAGAGCACTGATAAATATTCATTATCTAATTGGAATACTATTTGTCTACCACGACATTCAAACCTCTCCAAACTTGTTAGAATTATGTTCAGATGAGAGATTGATAAATTATTTTTCAGATTTCTTTCCCTTTTTAAAATGGGTGGTGTCCCAACAAGTTTAATTCATTGATAATGAAACAGTTTACACTATAAACTGACAGGATCGCTACATATGACCCTGAACACCACATTGCCCCAGCCACACAAGATTAAAAAAAAACACAAGTTCTCCTTTTTCCAAGAGTACTCAAGCTATCCCTTGTTCATGTACCAACTAGCAGAGAATGATACTTTAACTGGAAAGTTTTGGAACAAAGCCTGTTTTAGCTTATCTGAGCCAAAATTATCTAGTAAAGACAGTTGTGGTCCATATGGTGCTGCAGCAGCACTTGCTGACGGTGTTGCTTTGCAGGCCAGGCTGCTTTCTGGTCCATGATCTCTGCATCTGCTTCTTCAGCTCCTGCCAACGCTCCTTACGTCTCCATCTCCGACCTCAACATCACAGTTCTTTGGTGCAAGACCTGATTTGGAAGTGGAGGCTGGTGAATTTAA
Source organism: Arrhamphus sclerolepis (assembly GCA_037176975.1). Taxonomy (NCBI): domain Eukaryota; kingdom Metazoa; phylum Chordata; class Actinopteri; order Beloniformes; family Hemiramphidae; genus Arrhamphus; species Arrhamphus sclerolepis. The sequence continues at coordinate 785 of JBAMYA010099420.1, read as the reverse complement.
CCAATTGTGGATGCCCATTTTTTTTTGTTTATAGCAAATACTAATAGGATAAGGCAACAATGGAAATTGTAAGCTAGTTTGCTTCACATTCAGGTTGCATGGTGACATATGTTAACCCATGGCATCTGCCTTTTACGTTGGCTGTGATTGGCTGCAGCAGCCAACAAACAAAAATGTATCAAGCATTTTCTTTTGGGAAAAAAATGGAACCTCATGTTCATATATTTTAAGTAAATAAGAATGAATAAGTAAGTAAGTATGAATGAATAATAAATATGAATTTTAAAACTCCAATTAGATCTGAGTGCTAGTGAAGGAGCACTAGAATTTTTTATTTATTCATTTTTTTATTTTTTTCCTTTGTTGGACCCGCCCACCTAAGGCCCACTTACAGCACTAAGTATTTGGGAATACTTGTGTTAGGTGAGGTATCCGCCACATCAAGGATAAGCCAAGTCAATCTGTGGAAAACAAAGATCTGCTGTGGGAGTGCCTGCAAAGGGAGAAGGCCAAAATAACTTCATCTAGATTGAATCACCATTTCTGTGTGTCCTAGATTTGATTTTCAAAAAGAAATTAGAAAGAAAAATTAAATTGCTCTGAAATTCATAATTTGACCATGACCTTGAATCTTTCTTAAACATACTTTGAAATAATATATAATTAAATAGATTTAATCAGTGCAAAGACAATGCATAGGGGCGTGTGTGTGGGTGTATTGAGAGAGGTTATTTGTTGATAATGAAGGCCAACCTAATATGCTGACAGTTATGAATAGTGGTCCT
>JBAMYA010099361.1:0-20630 GCA_037176975.1 Arrhamphus sclerolepis | reverse complement strand
CGCTGACAGTTGGGCGCTAAGCAGAGGGAGGCGACGTGAAGCAGCGGCGGCGGGTAGGCGGGTGGGAGTACCCCCCCACACACACACACACACACACACACACACACAAAGTTTTGTCCACAGGTTCCATGGTCCTACCTGTGTTTGACTCATGTGGACTCTGAATGGGGTCTACCTGGACTTTAGTTGTTGCCCAACTGGTTAATTTTCAAATGTGGAGCATTTATGACTGAAACCCTTTTATTCCTCATATATTTAGCCTATATAGGCTTCCCTTTTAGGGGTCCATTATTCTGAAACCATGCAGGACCCATGTCACTTGTCCATTTCAAGCCTCAACCTAAATTGAACCAGCACACTTTTAACCCACATGGATTCCTCGGCGGGAATCTTTTGTGAATAACATACATTTTGTTTTGCTGCCAGAGATGCTTTTGCTTTAAGATTCCAGCTGAGGACATCATTTTTGCAATCATGTTTTGACTTTAGGTCACATATCAGGTGATCTGTCTGTAGTTTATAGCTGAAATCCTGTGCTCATTGTCTGCTCTGTATTTGACATGATATTTGTGGCCCCCAGTAGAGAGAATACATAAAAAAAAGAAAGCCAAGAGCAGATATGGAAGAAAAACAGGCCAAAGTCTTATAATAACTCACAGCCTGACGTTCAGGATGTTCACTGAGTCAAAAGAAGAAAAAAGATTGAACCATTTGTCGATCTGTCTTCCAACTTTGGGCACAAACATTTCTTCTTCAGTCTGTTTCTTTCCTGACCTCGTGCCATACCTCCTTCCAGCCAGTTCGTTGTTTCCCGGCAGGCTGCACCGCCTCCCACAGATGGAGAAGAAATGCTGAGACAGGCCGCAGCAGCTGGAGGCCACGAGCTGCACACAGACCCATGCAGAAAGCTGCATCATTACACCGGGTCACCCACGGTTTGTCTGACACACCCCGCGTCTCCTCAACCTGCTGATGAGGAAAGCCGAGAAGCCAAATCATCCTGTTCTGTGCCACAAAGCCGGGTGGAGAGTGTAGAGATGCTGTCTCTGCAGAAACTGACATGGAGGCAAGTTTGTAAAACATGTGAAAGATGCAAAGTTGAAGGGCAACAGCTTCACTGCAGGGAATCTCTGCTGATGCACTTCAGCTGGGCAAAGTTGTGTTTTGACAGGTTTAAAACACTTTTGCATTTTTCAAACAACTGGAGTGAAAAAAAAATGTGAAAGAAAACAAAAGCCAGTGAGGTTGTACATCAGTAATCTTTTCATTCAAACAAATAAAATAAACAGTTTTCAGACTGTTCACTTTTATGTTTTGTTTTGTTTTGTTTTTTTTTGTTTTTTGTTTGTTTTCCTTATTTCTCTCTCAGGACCTTTTCCAATGCCTTGCCTGTTCACAACCCAGATAAGAACGAGTATTTGGCCCAAACTTGGCCCACAACTTGGCCCACATCTTTGGTTTGCATTTAAAGCAACACAATGGAACTTGAAACCTAAAAAAGTTTCTAAAGTTATTTTAACAATAGTTCAACTCATAACAAGACAAATCTCACCTCAACTACTGATTGCTCATGAGTGCATGGTTGGCAACACCAAGCCTTGATGCCGACACTCATCACAGTGTTTGTTTCATTTTATAGTTAGCATCTGGCTAACTCCACATACCAATCATATGTTATCAATGTGAACATCATGGCAGAGTTAGAGAATTAATGTTATGTCAGAAAAAAACAAGTAAAAGAAAGAAAGAGAGTGATAGCGCAAGCTTCCATACTCAAGTCAGTATCGGCCAGCTGGGTGAAATGGGGCTGCAGGTCAGACGGCATCCCAGTCTTGCTAAATATAACTATATTTTTCTTACCTTCTACGTTCTGTGCATTTGAGTTTTGGTGACATTAGGCTGGATTACTAAACAGACAATTGTCCTTCTCAACTAGAGAGGTTGGTAAAGAGCACAATCTTACGTGGTGTTGTTTTAACTTTGACTGACAACAGGAGTCTTTGTCAGATGAAAGGTGAGATGTCTTCAGGAACAATGAGAAAAAAGTTGTTTCTTCAATTCAAGCCTGAGAGTGAACCCCACTATGGATTTTGTTTTTGCAATAGGTAATGTAAAACCTGATCCTAATCAACATGTCAGACATAATAATTTATCATAACTACTAAGAAGGGAAAAGCCAAAATGACCAAAATATCGTACCCAGATCATTTTTGCCACCTTTGGCTTAGTTGTGGCACTAGCAAGTGCTATGTGGGCCAGATATGGCCCAAAGACCATGAGCTGGTCCCACTTGAGTGGCATCTATTCTATAGGCCAAATATGGTCCGAATATCCTAATCGTGGATTGACATGGGTCATTACATTTTTTTAAAGACCAGGTTTGGTCCAAAGGCCCAACAGAAATGCAGATTTGAATCTGGTGTCGTGGTTATTTGACCACATTTATCCTGAGTCAATGCTGAAGGCTAAATATGGGCCAGTGTGGACCATCAGGGCCATATGTGGACCAAAGAATCTTGCAGATAATGGGCCATGTTTGGGCCAAATATAGCAAAACGTAGTGACTCCAGTGTTCCCATTATAATCCACCGGTTTGAATATACATTCAAGTTCCATATCCAGTCTGAACATGGACTTCATTATACCTGAGGCTACTCAGGTCCATACTGGTGGGAAAATGATTTTAATTCTTCATTGGGAATTATTCCACGAGTCTGGAGCCCAGGGAAACCATCACTATTACTTTTTCCTTTCTTTCTTTTATTTTTTTGTGATGCTTGCAAATTTTTCTTCAGCTGTCTTCAGCTATTGTGTGTTTATGAGTCTTTCCGCCTTCAGTTTTATCTTCACAAGCAGAATTCAGGTTCAGACAATTGAGATCAGGAGAATGAGCTGACAGTTGCCAAATATTCTACATGTGCGTCTTTAGAAAGTTATTTTTGCAGCATGTTTTGAGTCAAAGTCCATCTGTACTGTAAAATGTCCATCCAACCTGCTCTGTGGATTTTGGCTGATTATGAGCGAAGAGATTGTCATTAAACTTTTCATAGCTCATCCAGCTGCTTCTGTCTGCTGTCACATCATCAAAAAAATACTCTCAACAAAATGAAAACCATTCATGTACCAAGCGATCACGCTGCCTCCACATGTTTTACGGATGTTGTATGCAGATGTATTCTGCAGACTGAGAGCTTACCCGAGCCTTCTCAAAGCTTCCTTCCTGACATTCAGGTGCAGGTTGATCTCAGTTTCATGAGGCTCCAGAACGGCTATCATGAGTCTAATCTGACCTTTTTATTCATTTGGCAAACAAATATTTGGCTCCTAAGAAGTCTCCATTTTATGATTGAGTTGGACAATGAAAAGCATTCTTCCTTGAGAGTGTTCTTTGCTTGGGTGGATATTATGAAGGGGTTTTCTTTACCTTGGAAAAGATCCTGCGATCATCCACTACTCCCGTGATCTGTGGATGTCCAGGCTTTCTCATGTTGCTCCGAGCTCACTACTGCAAAAATCTTTTTCCCCGTCACTCTTAATGTTCCTGCTGTCACAGTTCTTGCATTGGGAGCTTCTTTGATTGGATGTTGCCGTCCTCCAGCAACAATTTACACCTGCAAATATCACATAAAATATAAGACAGTCATTTACACCTATTCTTGACTTATCTAGGGTGCATTAGGGTTGGCAGCCTTCAAATTTTCAATTTCCAAATAGTTTATTACATATCACAAATAACTCTACTTCAATTTACTCAATTCCTGTTGTTGCTCATGAGCTGATCACAGATCACTTTAATTTGAGGAAATCTTTGTATCAAAAAGGGAAACCAATTATAGGGCTTGCCAGGCTCTTATTAGTTAAATGTAACGTGGGCAGTATTAATTTGAAACACATCAATTTTAACTACAAAACAATACTGGATATCGCTCTATGTTCATAGTGGAAGAAGGAACCCATTGAGACTGTGCATCTTATTAAAGCAAGCACATTCACTCAATCTGTTAGAATGCTGAAAAATCTCAGAGGAGCATCAAAGCAATGTTCTTCCATTCAGATGAAAATGTCCTCTGAAACTCTTCAAAAACCACAGCTTTGATGTGACTGCCCAGTTTTACATCAGAGAGATTATACACACGCTAAATATTCCGGGGTAATATTTCACCCAGGCACCTCACATGGTTCCCACAAGTCCAAGGTGATAGCAGCAAAGAGTCCTTGATTCTCCCCGCTTTGAATAGACCTTCATGTGAACATTATTATTAATTCATCAACCTGCCAGGCTGGGTTTTAGCCTTAATACATTTTCAGATTGAGCTATCTTCACTGGCAAGACGCTGAGTGATTAATGATTGAGGAGAGGTGAGAGCATCAGCTTGGTCCGCTACAAAAGTGTGAACCCGAGGAAGGTCTGGGCCAGAATTCCAAATAATCTGCACTCCTGAACATCAAAGTGTCCACATGTTCATAAACCAGCATCAGGCAAGACAGCAGCGTCTCTTATCCTGATGCACAGAGTGGAGAATCCCCGACAATGCGGAGGGATCAAATCTGGTTTCACACAGCTCTAAGCACATCCTGTCCGTGTGATGGTCGCTTTTGTGTGGCCTCAAAAGATGTTGAGCACCAGAGTCACCTCCAGTGAGAGGCAGAAGCTTCAGAGAGCGAAGGGTATCAACATACAGAGTGGAGCACGGATTATTTCAAGGGAATACACTCTTGTTTTATCTTGTACATTAAAAACATACACACCAGTACACTCCAGCAGACGGTACACATCCCTCCTCACTCAAACTAGCCGACACTTTGTACACAAAAGATGAAACGAGACCTTTTGAAGGTCGACGCGTAGCGGGTGAGAGAAGTTGGGGCTCCGGCGGTATTGTTTTGGTGTGTTAGACGCCTGTCCTCTTATCTCTGTTGATGCCATGCCTTAATCCTGCTCTGCCCCCATGTTACTAACGCTCCACCTGCGCTTTGATGTCCTCCACGTCTCACCGGCTGTATTAAGGTTGTCACTGTGCTATCAGCAAAAGAGAGCCATGTTTCAAGAGGGGAAAAAAGAGCAAGACAAAGTTTTTGAATACCTTCATGACATTAGTCAAAGGCAAAAGTACCCCCCTAAGGAGGAGCTTTTGAGTGGATTCACATTAACTGTCCAGGCTGATAAGCGAACGCTCTAAGTCATCACGAAGCAAGCAGAGACTTGCACTCAGGTTTCATTTTCACACCAAACTCCATGTTTTGAAATCCTGAAGTGTCAACAGGATAAGGTTTCCGTCCAAACTGAAGACAAACTGTTTGCTTCAGTGACACGAGATGATACAGTTTCACTTCAGACGTTGCCTGAGGTCTGTCGGAGCTTGCCCTGGACCCGCCAGCCACAACTCACTTTAAGTCTTAACCTCAGCTTGAACTGAGCATGACTGAGTTACAAGAGTTTCTTGAAACGTTTCTGGCTGTTGACCTTTTTTCTTCAGGTCCTACAATTCTCAAGACCTTTGCAATTAAAGAGCTGTCAAGTTGTCAAGTGAGTTTTAGTGATGCATGCTTTAGCTTTTTTTTTTAAAGAACTTGGATGAAGTTTCTCCTATAATGAATCTTTTGGCAGAAGGGAGATGTCAGAACATCACTGAGAGCTGTCCCTACTGACTTCCTTCAGAGGATGGACTCATTTGCTTCTTTTAAAACAAGACTATGCCTCTGTTTAACTTATTTACATTTACAACCAGCGTTGGTGGTCCATGGGTTTAATTATCTTTTGTGTCCACCCTTGTGAAGGTGTAATTAAAAGGCATGTGTGGTCTTGCTGTTGCTGCTGGACCACCTCAGGTTTCTGTTTTGCATCAAATATGCAACATTTCTTCAGTCAAATAAATTCTTATTCTGATAAAGTTTAAGTTCTAGCTCCATTTTATATTGTGGCCAAAAAGCTTTAAAGTAACTAATTTTTGAGGGATGGAAAGGCACCAGTAATTTTATCAATAAACAGCGAAAGGTCTTGTTAAATTTGTTGATTTATTTTAACTTGCATTACAACTAGTTTACATGGGGGCTATAGTGTTCGATGAGAGCTAGCCTTAATTATATTCCAGTCTGACTTTCATCATATTTATCATGTTCTTAGTTTAGTATTTACTGTCAACATTGTTTTGTTTTATCTGTGCAGTTTGTACTTCACTTTAACCAGCTCCTTATTGTTTTTTTAAGATGTGCTACAGAAGAAAACCTTAACCTTATTAGTCTCAGTACTGATGCCTGGGGTTTGCGTATCAGTCAATACCTGATACTGATCCAATACTGTTGTGGAATTTTTGAGCTGTATACCTTAACCCCAGAAGAGACCAAAGCCATCAGGTTATTTAGATAAATTACATGAGACGTACCAGCTGATACTGAACATACATTGAAAAATAATCCATCTACACATCTTGCACTTGCCTAAAATTTTAAGTGAGCTGATTGGCTCATGAATCAGTTCAATTTCATGTTAAGTGATCTACTTATCTTGCCAAAATCAATAAATGCTAAATTATCATAGGAGCTTTGTAGGCACTCCCAAGGTGAATTGATCCTTTTGGAATGGGCAAAATCAGTAGAATCATATGGACAAGGGAAAAAAATAATATACCCTGCTGGACAAGGGCGTAGTGCCTGGGCCTTTACCTGTGAGACTTGGCCCTGAATGAGTCACACCAATTTGCCCTCCTGTGGTTTCACCACCTGCAGAAGGGCCCATAATGGTCAGGTGCATAGGTTAGGTGGACCCTGGTGTGCTTACCGTCAGTTTCCAAAAGAAAATAATAAGTGTATTAAAACAAGGAAGTTGTAAAACTGAAACCTTGGAATGAGAAGGGGTTCAATGTAAACAATCTCTGAACTTTCAGAAAGCCTCCACCTAAAAGGCTCTGACTAATATGAGAGGACATTTACGAATATGGACTCATGGCAAACACAGACCCACTTGAAGCCAACAATGGTGATAGTAAAAGAGTGGACAAATATTGTGAGGCCTCCATGTCTGGGACCACCGCCTCTTTGCCGTTTACGACACTATCTTTATCTTCTGCCATTTTATTAAAATGTCCACACTGTGGAGTGTGTAAAATCTGTTCAATAAAGAGCCTCTGTGGAAGCGATTACAGACTACTTAACGCTACAAATGTTGTCTCCCTCGCTCTCACTGGGGTCATCAACTGATAATGTCTTCCAGGCAAAAGGAAGCTAAAGGGGAAATTCAATACACCAAAATTGCGGAACTTAACTTTCAGCAAGTTCTGCTGCAGATGTTTCAGAACAAACATCCTGCTGTATGCTCCTTTATGCTGATTCTGAGTCACTACCAGATGGCTGTCACTAATTACGTGTGTGGAGAATGTTAAATGGTGTTGGAAAATACCTCAGGATTTAGGAATAATCACAAACCTGTCAAATGAATTATGACAGCAGCATAAATAGACTTAATGCTCAGCCTGGCTAAAGTTCATTACAGGAAAAATGTGTATATGTACTTTTACCATAAATGCTTTGATGGGATATACTCATGTCTTTGCTTGAGAGCCAGTATGATACTGGGTGATGTGATCCCCTAGGCTTGGTTTGGCCTGAAAGTTTTTTTTAGGGTGAAACTTAGCAAAGCAGCTTTTTTAACCCCGGGTTGAAGGGGGCTGACTAGTGAACACAAGCTGGATTGCCTCTTGCTCATTGGCTTTTACATCTACACAACTGTCAAGTGACCTTCCTGATCAGACCACTACCCATAGTCATTCGTATTTTAAAAATAATGCTTTGCTGTGGTGTTAACTGCATCAGACCGCCATGATTTTGGTGGGAAATTGGCCCAGAACAGTCCAAGAAGGAAGCCAAATGGTGTTTTTCCATCTCACAGTTTTCATATTACTCACCTTTACTCCCCTTTACTTGAGACCTGTACTAGCCTCGGTCTCAGTTCGAAATTAAGTACCACCTCCATGTGGAAGGGGTCGCCATAGCAAGATGGTCCAAAACTCCAGTCAAGTGTTCGTATGAGACGCAGAACCTTGGAGGATATTGACGCATCATTGGACCATGGTGTTAGCTTTTGTTGTTGTTTTTGCCATTTCTAGTTTGCAGAAGTAAAACGTAAAACATAAATAATTTTCTAAGACTTCAGGAAACTGTGTCAAATAAAAAAAAAAAAAAAGGGTAAAATGTCCTTTAAAGTAATAACCCACCAGCATGGCTGGCTTCCTTGTTATTGAGGTCTTTTCTAAATGTAGAAGCAGGAAGCAGCGGTAAGACGTGAATGTACTGCAAAATATACTTGAAAATGCAAAATGCAATTTAATCAGTCAGTCATTCCTCACAGTTACTTTGCCTTAAATCACCTAAAACTGAAGAACCAGTATGCTAGTTGCATTTAGGGTGTTCCCAAATAATGAAAGTTCTGTTATGTTCTGCACATAATTAGTTCGCTTGAATCCTTTTCCAGATACAGCTAGTGTAAATATGTGGAAAGAACTGACTCTCTCCATCATCACTGGAGGTCTAATTCCAGCACAACACTGTGCAGATATTTCATCTAATTCACCACTGTAACAGGCAATTACAGATGGGGAATAAAGTAACAAGCAGTGGGATTTTCATACTAAGATGGAGAGAAAATAACAAGTCTTTGTCTGAAGGAGGTCACGCCACTGCAGAGAGTAAACACCAAACTGTGTTAGCTTCTGTTTTTTTGGCTTAGCTATTCTTGGACTTGTGAATTTGTCCCAGTTTGTACCAGGGAGGCACCGAGTCAGGCAACTATTTCCTTTCTGCTAAACAACGCCAGTGATTAAAGAGCTAGCTTCCCTGCTTAATAAGTGACTAATCCCACTGCCCTTTTAGCTTGTCAGTTAAAATAGATGAGCTAGCAGGTCAGGGACACTCATCAAGACACAGTCTGTGGTCACTCCTAAAGTACTGGTTCAGCAAACTCTGCCCTTATCACAGTGCCTTTACAGAGGATTATCTAACTTCATTGCACAAATAATTTTTAAAAAAGAAATGAAAACTTAACTCTCATAATCTGTGCTACCAGCATTAAGTTATCACGTGGTTGGCAGTGATTAGACGAGTATTTCAAGTATTCACTTTTTCTGTGCCCTGTTTTCCAACAGCAACTCATTTTTCAAATAATGCGGGTTTTTGCTATGAGGTAGTGTGACATAAACTGATAAACGTCTTACATGAATTTACATTAATGTGTGCATGATGGTAAAAACAGCTTCATATGTTTTGCGCTTGACAGGTTTAGTTTGATTAAAACAAACTCTGGTTTGATTGCTCTGCTAGTGTGGAGCATTTCAAGAAGAGTGAACACCAAAACAAAATTTACATCCAGGAGAGTTTGGAGCAGTTCAATTTAAATCTGAATGCAGCATGGACCATGATATTCAAACACAAACGTACAGTACTTGATATTTATCCAGGTCTTATAAAAGTAAGAAATACATAACTCCTTATAATAGCTGGTTCAGGATCCACCATTTTCCAGCATATTCATTTTTGACTTCCTGGTGCTACTTTAATGCCTCCAAACATATAAAGTTTTTGTTTTTTCATAAATTAGCTCTTTATTGTATATGGCCATAGACTGCATAAAACGAACTAGAAGAAACCTCTGTGACATCAGCTTTTCCAAAAAGTCGGTATTAAGTATTTTATATTCAGTCTTCTAGATGCTATATTGGTAGGAGATGCCTAACTCCAATTAATCCAAAAATAGTTGAAATGAACAGGTCTGGCAAATTTTTCTCAAGATTCAAGTAAGTCTCAAGTCTTTGTCCTTAAGTCCCAAATCAAGTCTCAAGTCAACAGAGACAAGTCCTGAGTCAAGCCAGGAATCGACAGACAAGTCTCGAGTTAAATCCCAAGTCAGAAACTTCAAAACTTAAGTCCTTTTAATAATGGTTCATTTATTTTTTAAATATTAATATGTACACAATAGAGAGAGAGTCTGCAGTTGTTAAATTGCAGAGTGAAATTAATTGTTTTGGGGACACTTTTTAAATAAGGTGTTTATTTTTGGATTTTGGATCAGATGCTTTCCAGTCAACAGGATCAAGTCACAAGTCACTGGGGTATCCAAGTCCAAGTCAAGCTGCAAGTCTTTTTCCATTTTGTCAAGTCTGAAGTCATTAATGTTAATTAATGTCTTGAGTACACACCTCTGCAACTCTCACAATGAAACTGTATGCAAACCAATTTAAATATATTTGTTTAATTTAAAGAGCTCCATATATAACTTTAAAATACTAGCGGCAGAAATGTGACCAAAACGCTGAGTAAATGAAAAACATAAGCGGGTTGTAACTTGACTAAACTGACCTGATACTGTAATCTGTTGCCGTTTTTGAAGAGCTTTAATCTTCTGCAGTTGTGCCGTCCTCCTGTAATAACACAGTCATTCATAACATGGTAATATAGTCGATCTACATAAATCACCAGAGGAGCTTAAAGCAGCCATTACTTGCCCGGAAAGTTGACAGACAATGGCAATTGGCTGAAAGAGCAGCTCAAGCAGAGGTTGACCGTCACGCAGTATAATGTTTCATTTCTTTTGTTTCGCTGCGGTGAGCGACCTCTCACCCCTCCAAAAACCCCTCTCTCCCCTGTCACCGTTACATGGATCGCATTCCTGGCTGTTTACATTATCCGCCTGCAGCAGACGCTGCCACCAGCCTTTCACACCTGTCCCGTCACGTCCGCGGAAAAAGAAACAGTGATACATTTTGGAGTGCAGTGGAACAGAAAGACCTTTGTGCGAGTGTGGGTTTTGTGCGGCGGGATGTTCGCATGGGTTCAGAAATGCCCGCGTGCATGAGCCTACACAGCTGAGACACGGCCCACACAAAGTCACAGAGATCCGTGCGTTTCTGCTGGGAGCTGTCGAACTGTCACAGCAGTGAGTTATGGAGCTGCTGGATGTGTCTGAACACGGAGGGGAAGATTCCATTGCTGTAAGGGGTGATAAATGAGGGAGATGTGAAGAGCAGGAGCTCCTCACTCCCGGCAGAGACACCATACTTGCCCACCAGAGAGACCAGGAGGCAGATATGTGCCATCACCTCAGTGCAGCATTTTCCCAGTTCATAAATACGTACACACAGCATAAGGAAGTGGTCACTTTAATAATCCGACAAGAAACTTTTCTTTCACTCCCAACAAGAATGTGCTGTTAAAAGAATGAATTGAAGTCATCTCAGGATGTTAAAATCCTTGCTATCATGTTTTGGAGCTGTGGCTGCAGGAGTTCTGGACTCTGTGGATTTTGAACAAAAGACTTCAAGCAGACCGTCAGAAGTTGGGGAGGGAGAGTGCAGTGATTTTTAATATTACTTGATGCAATCCTGGACATGTGACTGAAGGAGCACCTCTGCACCCTGGATGCTGAATGACTGACTGTAATTTCCATCCATACCATCCATGAGAGGGTTCACCTACGTTATCTGCCAGTACTGCATGTGACATTATCAGCCCAGATGTTGCCAAGCAACAAACACAACCATCCAGTGCATTCATAATCTCTGGATATTTTAAACTTCACCTATTATCCAACAATTTCTGACCTTATGTTTCTTTTGTTTAAACTTAATTGAATTTTTGAACATTTCAGTTCTTTACAGCTATATCAAAAAGACTGAAAATGTTAAGCAGCCAAAGAGTTTGACAGCTGTGTAGTTGTCACTTAAAAACAATGCCTTGTGACTTTATATAATTGTGCATATATAAAAACATGAAAATAGCCCACCCTCTGAACCTCTTTTCTATTTTTGACAACACTGTCTCAAATTCACTGGAAATCAGTCTCTGGTTCACTAATTCTCTTGTTTTTTCTTCAGTCTTTACTCCCTTTCATCTGTGAGACACCTCTGTCCACCGCAGCTCCGTGAGCTAGTGTCATCATTGTTGATGTGCAACAAAAGTGGCATGAGGTGTTACACAGTTGTCAAAGTGGACGACCTTGGGTGTTTTTTTGTTGTTAGTAGGGACAGGACCCTTCCTGAAAATAATCAAATATAACAAGTAACTCAAATTCTAAAATGAAACCACTCCTTTGTGCTGCTTTAATGACAGTAACAATGGCATATACAAACAGAGTATCAAGGGAGTTTTACGGCAGCATAACTGAGGTTGGTTCTGGATCACCTGTTCATGTTACATGTGTATCTTTTATCATATACGGGCTCTCTATCGTGTTCTTTCATGCTCTTTGCACCACACACACTTTACAGTAATCCATTAAAGCACACACTCATCCATTTCATCACAGCCCACACACGTGTACCTCATGCCAGGCCACGCAGCCCGTATCGCCGCCAATTCATTCCTCACCGTCCCCCCCTCTCAACACTGGGATATTGGACTAATGGGCCTAAAAAGGACGCCCACTGCTATTCGGAGGATCAGCGGTTGAACCGGAATAAAGGATGAAAGGACGATTTGTGTGTGAAGAGGATGAGCTACTGAGAGAAAATGCCAGGAGACACAGGAAACACACAAAATAATAAAATAAATGGATAGAGAAAAGAAAGCAGTGATGAAACTGACATGTTGAGAGATGTGCAAAGAGCTGGGATGACAGGGCCAGACTGACAGGAAGCACCAGCAGAACAGAAACGTGAAAGTGCATCTCACTGTACTCGTACACTGCTGCTCAGCTGTCAGTACCGCCAGTGTGAAACCTAAACATCAGGACCCTTTTGATTGTGACATTTTTTTTTTTACTCTTGGTTGCTTTTTTCTAAGCTCAAAGTAAGTGCTGTTGGGCGAAATGAAAGGCAGCTGAGACGAGCTTAAAGGAAAGAAGGAAAAAAAAGAAAAGAAAAACATTGTCTCACCAGTTGTGCACAAAAGAAAATACTCATGTGTTTGGACTCCAGTGTTCAAAAATGCATATCCTTGGTGCTTGAGTGATTTAAACACATTCTTCCAGCATGTTGTTATTACTCCTCCGACACTGAAACTGAGTTGGAAACTGATTCTTCCACTAGACTTTTATTTTCTGAGACTCAAAAAAGTTGAAAGATTTTTTTTTTTCTCTGCTGGAAGAAAATGAACCATTTCAGCTCATCCTTTGAAAATGACTTCATCTGTGTCTCACTGACATACACTTGTATTGAATAAAGTAGCACAGACACAATTTTCTCTCTGTCTTTAACAGCACTGATTAAAAAAAAAAAAAAAGCTAATTATTTTCATGGACACATAATAAGAATTAAAAAAGCGAAACAAAAACAAAACAACATTGTGTTTAAAGTTGTATAATGTAAGATAATAGTCTGACTAGTCTTTCAGATTTAGTCTGGTTCCTCTGGATTTGACTTTGATCACCAGAGGGCAGTATGAACAGACAACTCTGGAAAACTGAAATACCTGGTTTCAGGATTTATTTTACATGGCTATTTATGATGAACAGTTAATAGCATTTTCATTTAGGCTGCTCATTAGTTTACAATGAACGGTTAGTATCATATTAATTTATGATGAATGGTTAGCATCGTAATCATTTACGATGAATGGTTAGCATCATATTAATTTACACTAAATAGTTAGCATCGTATTCATTTACAATGAATGGTTAGCATGATAATCATTTATAATGAACGGTTACTACCGTATTCATTTACGCTAAACAGTTAGCATAATATTCATTTACGATAAACGGTTCACATTATATTCATTAATGATGAATGGTTAGCATCATATTCATTTACAGTCAACGGTTCGCATCATATTTGGATATGCATACAGTCAGAGCAGCGATGCATGTGACATAAGCAGAGCAACAACCAGAATAGTGTCAACTGGAGATAACCTAAATGAGTTAGGGTGCAGTGGAGTACAAATATTTATAATTGACTGTTTGTTTCTTTACAGTGTTTTCAGCAATTCTGCAGTCATCTTGGTCTTTTCTCACTTTTAGATGCCCCTGTATGGGTCACTGTCCTTGCTTCCATACACTCTGTACAGATGGAAATAGTTGTGAAAGGGAGCAGTAAAGGTAATGTGTATGGCTGGCTAGGTTAGTAAGATTTTCACTTTAAAGTTTTTTTTTTGTTTGTTTGTTTTTTTCAACATAAAAACAAGTATTTTTGGGGAAAAAAATGTTTATAGTTTTTTTTTTCTTTTTTTTTTCTTAAAGCAAGTATTTTATATATGACTTTTAAAAAAGATTATGGAGTTTCAAGTCTTTACTTTCAGTCTTGCTCAGATAACATTTTTTTTGGCTCTAGTGGCCTTTATTTGTAGTCAGGAGACAAAAAGGTGGGGTGAAGAGAGAATGGGGGAGACGTGCAGCAAAGGGTTAGGAGGTGGGAGTCGAACTTGCAACTGCTGCAGGAGGACTGAGGCTTTGTACATGGGCCCCCTGCTTTAATCACTAGGCAATGCAGCAGTCTGACACTGCATATTTTAGATTGTTTTAATTCCATTGCCTGCAAAGGGGCCGTACACCGAGCTGTAGATGATGGTAATGGCCACAGAAATGATATGAAACAGTAGGTTTAGGCAGTAGCAGAAGAGTTACAGACGTATAGAGGGAAAAAATGCAGAAGACAATAAAATCTAAAATATTTCTTTGATTCAGGACAAGTCCTTGGAGCTGCTGAAAGAGATGTTTTGCCTACTATGAGCAGGCGCCCAGAACAATAACTATACTTATTGTTCAGTCTAGTGATGAAAATCATAAATTATTTATTAAAACCTCATCGTCAATGAAATATTTTCTCTGCAATATATCAAAAAGCAAAAAAAAAACAAGACAGCAAAAGCATGATACGATGTACAACTTTGTACCATATGTATTCTGTTCACAGATCAATCATTTTGAGACTGTCTTGAGGGGACAAATCAGTGTGTAGTCACCTGTCAGGATTCGATCTTTATGTATGAACAACTCAAATATGCTCACCAGTGCATCACACAGCAACTTCCAACCGGCAATGGATAATATCTTAGCATACCAAATATCTTTACTGATAAGCATTTACATTACAAATAAGTGCATTAGTCCAGCTGAAATTATAGTTTTTACCATTAATAGAAACATCTTAGTTCCACTGAAATCCAGTGAAGCAGGGTTGTGAAACATCCAGGGCAGCTGGTCCCAAGGACCAGTATTGGGAAATGCCATGTTAATCCATTCCTTTAACCGTGTTCATTGTGTTTTATTGTTTGTTTCTGTTCTCAACAAATCACAGAACAATTGGCTTGCATCGCTGTTTCTTCCTCTGAACCATTTTCAAATAAATAAGTTATATTTTGTACATGGGTACACCTCATTTCCCACATGTGTTTTGTTGACAAAAGGAGTCTGGAGACCAGTTGGGTGAGCAAACAGTGGTGAGATTGTGTAGTGAGCGACCTCAGTCACGTTGCAACATGGGTAAGCTAAGCGCAGCAAGGACAAATGGACTGCCTCACCACCGGCTCACATTAAAAAATGTGAGGTAAAACAAGAGTCCATGCTGATGTTGCTTTCCCTTACAAAGAATTTTATCAAATTCAAGAATTAAATTTCTTTTAGATCGGGAATTAGGTTAAACTATTGTTGTTAATGTATGCTTGTTATAAAGTTGTGGTTGTAAATGCAGTTGTTGTGATGTGTTGTGTGAGTGGTGGTGGTGGGGTGTCTCATGCCAGGCTCCATTCCATTCTCAAATGGTCTGCATTTATTACATAGTGTGACTTTAAGGATGGAAATCTGATCCTTAAAATAAAGTCTGAGAAATAAAATTTTTATTGAATGAATAAAAAAGAAGGTGAAATCAGAGGACTGAGATTAAGTCGATAAAGATACTTCTTCCTCCTCCCATGTACAGAGCAACAGAAAGAAATGTCTTTTATTTGATGACCCTACAACAGTGCTGTTTTATTTCTCACCCCTAAAAAAGAAAGAGAGATAAAAAAACGAGGCTCTTCCTGCAACCTTTAAATGTCACCGTCTGTCATCCAAGACCAATCATTAACACTTATTTCTGTTAAATCCTTCTGGAAAAAAATACAATAAAATGGCAAAAATGGTGCAAGCTACCACAAATACAGAAATCTACAGCTGAAAATGATTCTTTACACTCTCTGTGTGTAGTATTACATACAGATTGGGAGGGACTCACATCTCAACAGCAGTTAAATGCCCTAAATCATCCAGCTGACTCTCAAACAAATGCCTATCTACACATGAATAATTCATGTTCGACTAATTTGAGCACAAGGGGCATACACCTTTTTTCTATTATTTATCTAATTTGAGCCCCCCCCCTTTATTTGTCATGACAAAGTTTCCAGATAAGGTTCCAGTCAGCTAGAGTTTGATCGCTTTAATTAACCAGGCCTCCCTGTTACTAACTGTTTTAAATTCTGTCTGCATCCCATTTTTCTTTAAAAACGAACATATCTGTTTATACTGCAGGGTTAATGTAATTAATTGCATGCGATGTAAAAGCATCTCCCGTGCGGCACTCGGAGGACCCACATGGGAATCAGAATGTACGAGTAGCTTTCAGAGTTCCTGTGAGACCACTCGTGTCCATGTAGAACCAGATTCTCAGCCGTTTTTCCATGCGTTTCTCACTCATGCTTCACATTTTTGCTCTGTTAATCAAACGTAGTTAAATATCCAGCGGCGGCCGAGCTGCATCATTCAACCTCAAGTCTGAGGAGACATGTGGCATAATGGACTAAAAGGTTAGCCAGTGGAGCAGCGAGAGGCATGTTCCACTTGAGTCTCTACTTTAAATGGCTGGTATTCATCAACTTAAGTGATGAGTCTTCATGATGAATGGTCTCTCATTAATATCATTATGCTATTAAGCTGTGTCTCCTTCACTCTGCACTACTAAGAAAATGGAAAATATATTCACTTGATTTGTTTGTGCAGTCCCTTTTCTTTCTTTCTTTCTTTTTATTTATTTATTTTAATTTTCATATCCCTTGTGAAGCAAAAACTGTGAGGGTCATCTATGCCAGACGTTTTGCTTTGAATTGGAGCTTGTCTGAAAAGTAGTCGTGGCAAAAGCCGTCGTGATAAGGAAGGTGGTTCTTTAAATATCTAATAATTACTTAAGGGTGTGTGTGTATGTCTGTACGTGTGTGTGTGAATTTGAGGGGGAAAAAAGTGCTTTCATAGTCCACTGGGCAGTGTATTGTAGGTTCCAAAAGAGTAATTAAATAAAGAAACAAAAAGGAACACTAGCAGTCATGGACAACTAACCTCCAGTTGCTTTGTTTCTCAGCTGTTTAGAGTGGTAACAATATATATATACACATATATACATACATGTCTCAAACACTGACATATCTGAGTCAAGGACACGTAGTTGTGTGGCTTCAAGCTAGTTGTCACGGAACAACGCAGTCTCACTCCCAACTCATCATATATTGACGTTTCGGCCTTGTGTGTCACATGTTTGACGCATCGGGCATCCTCCACCCCAACTTTCCTACTGCCTAACTCTCCATCATATTTTTAACCCCAACCCTGATCTTTTCCCTTCCCCCCTCATTCCCCCCGACACACAACCCCCATTCACATATCACCCACCCACCCCCACCATCAACTCCCAAAACTCACCCTCAACTCCCGCGACAATTAATGACGAGAAAGGGGTACCCTTTGCATCAACCTGTGACGTACGGGGGCGTTGCCCAAGCATCAATATGTAAGACAGTAAGGGAGTGAGAATGTGATGCACGGAAACATGACATTTTACCAAAACTGCTGTTGACCAATGACAGACTGACGGCTGTCATGCAGCCTGCAGAGGCGTTTGGACTGGACCGTAAACAATGCTCGTGAACACGAACCAAACTAACTGAAAAATTAAACGATGTAATCTGCTTTGTGCCAAAGTCACACCAGGCACAACAGGTATCGCTGAGGTCTCAGGAAATAAAAGCATATTACTCATTGCAGACCTTTATCTTTGGCTAATGTCTGAGTTCAAGTCCTTGGAGCTTGTCTTCCTGAATCAGTCTAATCATGAATATCATAAGTGATTTCCACCCCATAATCTTCTGAAGAGTGACTGAGCTGTCTCCAATCATCACCAGCCGTCTGCAATAATGCAGACTCTACTCTGGTCTATTTTGGTGAAGATGATTTATGGTCATGAACTGTGAATAATGACTGAAAGAATGAAACTGTGGATACAAGCAGCTGAAATGAGTTTCCGACATCGGGTGACTGGACTCTCCCTAATCGATATGGTGAGAAGAAGCTGAGAAGCTCAGATATTTTAGAGCGACTCAGAATAGAGAGGCTACTCGTGCACATTGAGAGGAGACAGCAGAGAGGATTTGAGAAAAGGTGTTTCAGGCATCTATAAGTGGGTGGAGGGAAACCCAGAACAAGTTGGATGCCTCGGTACTTCCCCAGAGGACCTCGAAGTGGTGGTTTTGGGAGGAGGCTGGTCCAGCTAAATGGCTTGACGGGAGCATCAGTAGTCAGACTGCAGCCGGTCTGCACCCTTCATCTCTGGCCAAAGACCACCAAAGGTGAAGGTCCACGTGTCCCGGATATGTGACAACATTCTTGGCTACATGTTTTCATCCATCATGTTAACACCCAGTTGTGTTTGCATGGGACATGCAAACATAAGTTAATGGCAGATAGGTATATAAAGAATTGTTTTGGCTGTAGTGGCATTCTGATTCACTTCCAATATTTTCTTCTTTGTCCAGTTATACTGTAAGTATATAATTCCCCTTTGGAGATTTAGTAAAAGTTATCAAATCCAGCTGAAATCAACTTTTCAAAGCAACATTTTCTGTGAATGCCTGAAGTGCTAGTATGTATGCAAAGCATAAGTACCTGTTAATTAACAAACATATTAACCTCAAGACGAGTCACCATTATTACATTACATTTCATTTAGCTGGAGCTTTTATCTAAAGCAACTTACAACAGATGAATACAATCAAGCCACAGTAACAATGCAATTTTAATTTATGTTATATTAATGAGTGTGTGTGTGTGTGTGTGTTTGTGCCTTTTTACATTGCATTAGGTAGATGGAAAATAGGTTTTTTATATTGTTCGTATTGTTTCATTTTGTTGTTTTTACAGTACACGTTTTATTCTTTTTATATATGAAAACCCCAGCCAAGGACAGGAGTTACAAATTAGCAACACTGCCATAAACTCTGTATGTGGTACATCAGTGGAAGAAGAAAAATATGTTTATCCCTTTTTGTACGAAATGATTGTGCGTGTCTCATTGCTTGCAATCATGTCCTTACAAAAAAACTACATTGTTGACTCAGTGAGAGGTTGTATTCAGATAAGCTGTTGTCAAAAGATGAACTCTGTCAGTGGAAGTTTGTACTTATCACTGTTCTTGCACATAAATACAACATCATATGTGTATCCTGATGAATTTTCAGCTGTAGTTTAGATTGTGAGCCAACCTTTGCGACCGCTCCGAGGTGCTGCAAGGTGGTACATACAATACAGGTCAAACCCCCTAATTTTTCCTTTTTTTTTTTTTTTTGTTGAAAATTATGTCTCATTATACTCTAAAATGAAAGCATGGAACAAATAAACAAAAAAGAAAATTGTGGAATCAATTTATAAACCAACTTTCAACAAAGGAAATCAAATATTCTTAAGAGCGTTCTTCCCAACTCTATTAACCAGTTTGTCAGAAATACAATCTCAAAGCCATGTATTGTCTTTTAATGAGGATTTATCTTGGTTTTATTTAGTTATTTATTAAAATGTAACCACATGTCATGCTTGGTTCAGATATTCATTAGCTCTTATCTGGATGTGGGACGACTTCTACAGAAGTCTTAAGTATATGAGGGTATCATAAACGGCTGGGGTTCCAAGGTTGACAGTGAAAGAACTGGAGGAAGGGTCACGTGACTGCAATATTTCCATCATAGGAGCGAAGCCTGGTCATGAAACGGCGGCATGACAGCTCAATTTGTGGCCAATGTTGTAGAAAAAGCATTAAGCCCCTGAAAGACTCTGTCCACTCAGATAGAGACACGCATTCTGCCTCTCAGCCCCTCTGGTTCTTACACACAAACACACCTAATATGCCTTTCACACTAGATTTATCCCTACTAGATATATCACCCACAGACCTCACGGGCTACAGCCAACCTCCTGCTAAAGCGCTCTAAGCAGATGTTGTTGAACCCTTGCAGCCCGTGGGCAGGATGATGCTTTATAATTATCCAAATAAACAGATTGTGCTCCTGGTTTAACCTGCCACGGGTGATGAATGGCAGCCGAGTCCTGCTGTACAAACTGCCAAAATAGAGTCCTGTTGGCCACACTGGGTCAACTGCATTAGGAGGATTTAATGAGGGGGGCAATCCAAACAGCCTGGGCATCCATATGTTTGCTCTCTGCTATCACTTCATACATAATAGGAAGACGGAGGCGGAGGTCAAGTGGGATTGCTCAGGAAGGTGTGGAAGTTAAGTGAAAAAAAGCTTTCAACATGAAAACAAGACCAAGACCTTTGAAAGATGGTAGCAGAAAGATGCAGTCTTTTTTTTTTTTTCCCCCATGGGGCAAGGGGGTCAAACATCATTTGATGGTCATCCCACCCACAAAAATAAAAATGATATATTTTTATTTACATATGATGTGTATA
>JBAMYA010099312.1:0-20633 GCA_037176975.1 Arrhamphus sclerolepis | reverse complement strand
TTTTTTTTTTTTTTTTTTTTTTTTTTAATACTGGGGTAAAAAAAAGTAAGAAATGCAGTGGGAAAAAAAAGCAATCCTCAGCCCTATGAAGAAGCCTCTGAAAATACTCTGTTGCTGAATCACTGTGTTGTGTTCAGGGTCAGCCTTTACCTCATCTGAACAAGCACTTTACAGAATCAGCCTTTATCAGTGTTAGTTTCTGATTCTGACATTGCCGACTCTGATGCTGCTCCCCAAAAAATGACCGTAGACAGGCTTGTACTCTCCAAAAGAGACTTACAGGAGATGTGCAACATCTTGCTGCAAACACTTCCTATCCCATGATGGAAACGGTATTTCACATAAACCTGGTTCTCCTAAAATCCACAATCATCTCCTTTCTTTCGTTCACACTGAAGATGAGATGGTTGTTCCCACACCATGTCACAAAGTGGTCTAACAGTTCTGTGCTTGGCCTCTCCCCACAACTACAGTCATCTGAGTATTTCTGCAGATGACAGGACTCTGACTTGTACTAGAAGTCTGAGGTGTACAGAGTGAAGAGGAATGGTGAGGGTACAGTCCCCTGTGGTGTTTCCACCATCTCCTGATGTAATTGGAGACTTCAGTGGATCAGATGTGACAGGGAAGCTGTGGGTCAAGGGAAGGGTGGGAGGTCTTTTTTTCTTGGGGCAGGAGAGGTGGGATGCTGAACTTGTTTCTGAATTGAACTTGTTGAATATGTTTGTTTAATTTGCTCTGTCCAGACTTCCATCTGATCGTCCTTTTCTTTGAAGACTGTGATCTCCATCACTGACCACACATGATGTTGTTCTGCTGCAGCCTGTTCTCCAACTTTCACATGTATACCTCCTTGCTCTCTCTAATCTTGACTTTTAGATCTTTTTGTAGTGACCTCAACAATTCCCTGTCTCCCTCCTTGAAGGCGCCCTTTTTTTTTTTTCTTCTTCTTTATTGAGAAGCTCCTTCAGGTCACTGGTGATCCGGAGTTTATTATTGGGGAAGCACTTGGGGAACACTGCAGTGTTCTGGTGGCGATGGTGTTGTCCACAGAGAAGTTAATATTGTCAGTCAACACACACAGTCATGGCATTGATATGTCTCCATGTGAGATACCATCCCAGTCTGTAGCCTCAGCTTTCTTAGACCACCTCCTCACAGTTCTTTTAGTCACAGGATGCCTGTGAACGATGCATTTAGGTTGAGGAGAGAAAAAACAGATTATGATTCACCTTGTGCAGAGCTCCTCATGCTGAGAAGCTGTATGTATGTCTTGACATTTACATAAAACAAATCCAAGATTTTATTCTCTCTGGTTGGAGCAGTTGAGAAGCTTGAAACATTGGAAATGTGTCAGCGAGAAAGATGTGGTTGAAGTCATCGGTGATGGTCAGTAATGCGCTGGGTTGTGGTGTTTGTAGCTTATAGAAGAGCTGATGACATGACGCGCAACGTTGGCTCCAGCGGATGGTGGCATGTAAACTGCCACTATAATAACACTGGTGAACTCTCGCTTAATAATGAAGACAGAAACATACGGCTAACAGTTTAATATCTGGGCTGCAGAAACAATGTTTCACAGTAGCATTGTTGTTAAGCACTGCTATTCCACTGCCATTACCTTTTCTGCTCCTCTTCAAACCTGTCTGCCTGCATCATCAGAAAACTGGGCAGTGAGACGCTGAGGTCGGGAATATGCTCCTGCAGCTATGTCTCGGTGAAACTCATTACACTGCTTTGCTGAAACTCCACATTTGTTCTCGTCAGTGCTTCAAGCTCATCCATCTTATTTTCGAGAGATCTCACGTTCCCCATTATGATGGAGGGAAGAGATGGTTTAAATCTCCTCTTTCTCTCCTCTTTGCTCTGCATCTTCAACTCATGAGGGATTTGGAGTCTCAGTGTGGGTATAATTTGGCTCCTTGAATGTCAATCAGCTGCTCCTGCTTGTAAACAACTCTCGTTGCTATACTTATCATAACAGGTGGTTTAAAAAAATGAAAAGGTAACCCAGGAAATCCCTCATGGAGGACAGCAATCAAACCAAGACGAAAGATTACTCAAAAAACAATCTTATCAATCAAGAAGACTTTGCTAAAAAACTCAAAAATATACAAAAAGCTGATGGAGCCACTGCAGCAAGCTGCCACCATGAGCAGTGTTATCCTAGACCAATGTAGTTTGTGAAACTATCAGTTTTACTTTAATGGTCTTACTTTGGCTGATGCAAGTTACCCCTACTCATGATTAGTTGTTGTTTTTGTTTTCTTAATTGATTTACTGCAAATATAGCTATAGCCAGAAATGACAAATTTCTATGCAATTTTATTATGCTTAATTTGTTCAAACTGTGTGAGGTGGTGGTTCTTTTACCTTAATTTGTCATTTGCTTGTACAGGGCCATGCCTGGCTCAGTGCACGTCAGTGTTGGATCGTGTCAAGTTCTACACTGTGGTGACAAGTTGTGTGTGTGTGTGTTATAGCAGAGTATATAATACTCAGTTTAAAACTCTGGAGGCTGTAGCTGTATGACTGTCATTCAGAAAGGTTCTGTTTCTTTTTCGAGCACAGCTAGTCTTTATTTCATTCCTAATTAATTTGCAAATCTTTTTTTTTTTTTTTATAAAGTTGACTATATGATGAGAAAAGATTGAAAATTTGTTTTTCTGATTATCTTCCATGTCTCATCACCAGGTTGTGGAAGTGACGCAGAAGCTGAGCAGGTCTACAAGATGGAGAATGTGCAGCCTTCGATCCATCAAACCAAAGGCTACATTCCACCACCGCTTCGAAGAAAACAAGGACCGGTGGAGAAGGCAGGGAGCAGCACAAGTCAACTCCCCAGGTACAGCAAACATGTTTAGGTCCTTTGTATAAAGTTCACATGATGCTACTAACTTGCTTATCTATAGCCACCAGCCTTTATGTATATCCATTTCTACTCTCACCTTGTGTGCTTGGACATGTGTGTCTATAATTTTGATTCACATCTTCATGCCAAGAGCCCCCTGTGCAGGGGACTGAGTGAGATGCATGCAGTGTAGACGATCTATGTGCATGCTAGGAAGCAGCAATCCTAATATGTAGCATACCATAACAACTGGGAAAATCCACTAAAGGACTCCATTACAATTCAAACTCCAAGCAATTCTGAGCATGTAACAAACACAGCCCATTTTCACTTTTGTGCTTCTAATTTTACCACTTCAAGCAAACCACACAAAATGTGAAAGCAGATGCGCAGATTAGAGACGTCTGTTGCATCACTGTGTGTCAAAACACTGGTGAGCTAGCATCCACTGAGTTAAAATTAACTCCTTGAATGTAAAAATGTACAGAGGGCTGAGTAAGTTCTCACAGTTAGTCAAAAACACTTGTATATTGTTAAATAAATATCCATAGTGATACATCAGTGAAATTATTTATTTTCCAGTCCTTGCACCCGAGAGATGTCAAATACACATGGTGCCAAAACATGAACAAATGACACTATTGTTTTTCTGCCTGGACATACCTGTTAAAACAACTGTAAAGATGCTCATGTTAACCTTTTTTATCATCTATTCTTGCACAGTTATACAGTTCCTAGTTAAATTGGGGTGTTATTTTGATTCAAAGGTGGTTTTCACTTTTTTTTTCTTAAATGTCAGAGATATATAGAAAAACTAATCTATGTTCCACATCAATTCACTCTGACACAGAAATGCATATTGACTCACTTCTGTAATAAGCTCGCGTGTCTTGGCTTTCTTATGAGACCAAGATTACAACCCCTGTAATATCCCATTTAATTTGGATAAGTCATTTTGGACTGGAGGCAGGAAGAAATGGAGCTTGTGATGAAGAGATTAATTATAATGTACAAGAAGCTTTGTCATGGTGGTATAAAACTAAGGCAGTTTTGAAATTGTGTTCTGTGCGTGTGTACTGCCATCTTTCTCTTGCTATGACACAGAGGTGTGGCCAGTTACATACCTGAAAGATGATTCTGAATCGCAACATCCTCCGGGTATTCTTGGCATGCTGCAGATTTTGCAATAGTTCACGTACTGCTAACACATTTTACATAAATCAACATGCTACGTAATCTTTAAAATTCAGGCCATTTTTGCAACAACATACTAACATTGAGATTGTCCAGATTTTACTTATACTTTTTTTCTCCCTGTCTGGTTTGTTGTAACAATTATTTGAAAGGTGTGTTGTACTATTGGTCTAAGATGTTTATCAGTGATGTGATTGTCTTTCTTTCAGTTGTTTTGAACTCTGTTCTGTTTTTCTTTTAAATCTTAAAATCCAAGCATAATGATGAGTAACACTGAAGATTCTGTGTTAATCAGTGAAATATTGTTTGATGGCATATGGCCTTTTGGACTTGGGTCTGTCCTGGTGTTAGCTTTGTCATGAACTTCTAGTCTTTACGATTTTGGTTGTTTACACACATACGTACTCTACGCTGCTCTTACAACACAGTATGTACTTCATACTGGTTTGGTATTTGTTTGTAGTAAGCCACCTCATCAATCCATTATGCTATGACACAACTGAAAGGCAGTCACATGACCTCTGTACCCACCTTCCAATATAGTGGTGCATAGCCTTATGGGATATAGTATGCGAGGTGAACTGCTAAACAAGTGGAAAACTTTCTTGAAGTATTTGCCTGGAAGGAGCATGTTTACCACTGAACTACCCTTTCTTGGTTTAACCTGGTCAGGTGAAGTATTGCTGTTTAGCTTACTTGAATGATGTGAAGGGTTAAGATTCAACCCTTCACATCAGAATCACCAGGTAGTGGATCAAAACTCAAGTGGATTTATTAATCTCTATATTCTTATAGAGTAACTTTATTGAACTGAACTTGTAAACGACTGAGCTTTTACTCTAACAAAAATATTGTCTGAAGACTGAAATGCACTTTAGGAAGCTGAACTTTAACCTTTTTTGACTCGAGTGACTATGGTTTTTAACATTTAACAATTAACTTTGGCATATCATATTCTGCCTAATACATTTAAAATGATGTTTGATCTTCTGATAGAAGTGAGTGAACAAATGTAGGCATACCATTCTCTACTGCAGCACTGTAGATGCCCTCTTTTCTTCTCCTGAGTATGGCCTTGATAAAGAGCTGCTCCTGCAAGCTTTGTGCAAGGACAACTCTGATGATGATGATTACACCGAGGCAGACCCAGTCCTCGATGATTTGTATTTCCGACGAGTGCAGCAGAGCCTCCATCAGACATCCTCCAACCCTGACTTTGACCGCTTCTTGCCTCGATACTGGACACCTGAAGAGGAGACTCGTGTCCGTACGATCTACCTTGGTTCTCAGAGACGACCATGGTATCGTAAAATGCTTGGCCTAAGGTCTGTTGACATTGCTTTTGCACTATGATGCAAATGTCGGTGTGTGTTCACTGAAAACTACAAGAATACAAAGCTTTTGATTTTTTTTGTTAGGTTTCTTTATGTTACAATTTCATGAATTGCCTTAACTTGTAATCAAGAAAAGGTACAGTTGAGTTTGAGTTCACCACAAAGTGGCATGCAGTGGCACAAAGTGTTTCTAGTGCAATAATAGATATTCACTCTGACACTACACAAAGTTAACTAAACTATATTTTCCAAGCAAAGGAAACTAAACAACTAGAATGCAAGAATGATCGTGTAACCTGCAATGGCTAAATTCAATGTAATGCTTTATGTCTGCCCTGTCTTGAAACTTAGTCTTGATATAAACTCCACAGCTAATGATGTTCTACTCATACTATGAAAATTGTCCCTTTTCTTTGACTGTAGCCAGAAAGCTTTGGCTCTTGCAGAAGAGTTGGACTTGATTTCTCGCCGTAGGAAGACTCCTACAGTATAAAACATCTCTGCGACCTCTGGAGAGCTTCAAAACCTCATAGAAGCTACTCTTCCAAAGCCTGAACTCTGACTCATGCACAACCACAATCCCAATTGCATGCTACACTGAAAAATTGAGACACAATTAACTTGTTTTCTCATGTTTTTTTTTTGTTTTTTTTTTCTTTTCTCCCCCCTGCAAGGTTTCACTAGGTGTTGTAAGTTTTCTAGTATTAATGCTCTCACCTTTGTGATGCAGTGATGATTTAAGGGTGTTTTGACAGCATCATGCTGAGTGACTCATTTATTTGTTATTGTTAAACATGACTAATGCATTATCAAATCTCTTTAGTAATAACAGAAACATGTTAAACCCCCATTTGGCACTGTTTTCAGCACTGTTTTCCAGTTTGCTGTTGCATGACATAAGTGATAAAAATAAATAACTGAATGGACTAATTCATGCAATGTGTGTGTAATTAAAATGGAAGTCAAGTGTTGCCCCACTATTTGGTATAAAGATTTGTGTTGATCAATCTTCACGTCTTTCTGGTTCTCTAGCACATATAAAATCCAGGTCAAGTCTGAAACACCAGTTCAGGTCAACCCTGGCTGGATTTGGTGAGTCCTTCAAATTTGAACATGGCATTGGAGCAAAGTTGTCAGCAATTATTCTGACTATAGCTGCTTTGTTGCTGCTTCATTTGGGTATGCTTTTGTTTGCATTCATGTGCCCACATATCCATAAAGATTAAGCTCTTTGTGTCAAGCCTCATGGTTCATTTTGCATGAACATGACAGACTTTCAGATTGTTTGCAGTCGAGCTTGCTTCCCCCGTCCAATTATGTCACTTTGGTGATGTACCACCTGCTAAATGCTGCTGTAAGTTATTTGAATGTCACATCTTGCATCCTCTGTTGCCCACAGCAATGCTATTATTGCTTACTGTACAAATCATGGCCATGTTATGCAGACAGTTACATCTGTTGTTTATACTTCTGCATTACTTGAGAGGCATGCTAGTCTCCACCTCACAGTTTGCTCAGGATTTTGGTGTTAAAATGCAGAATGTGTGCAGCTGTTATAACTGTGGCCTGTCTGGGGTGTGACTGAAACTTGTTGAATATTTGTCATTCACTGTGGTATGCTTATGTGTGTGTTCTTGTGCAAGAACGCTAGTGTGCTTTGCTACATAATGCACAGAAGCTTTACTTGCATGTGGCTTTTATCTGCAGAGTTGTCCACATAATAATAATGTAGTGTTGAAGTGCAGAAATCCATCATTTAACAAAACACTGGCTTTTTGTTTTTTTTTCTGTAAACCTTTCAAATTAGTGTACAAAATATGGTGGCATTTCAAGTTTTTTTTTTTTTTTAAAGTATGCATTTTGCAATATTTTGTTAAATGTTGGTACTGCACATCAAGACCAGGTTGCCACACAGCATTCTTTGTACTTCAACATTTGAATGTCTTGCTGCTTTTGTCTCTCTGAAACAGGAGCAAATCCCTCAATGACATCCCCATGGTGTACCCTGTGCGCAGTAAAGTTTCTGATGGGATCATTTATGATAAAGACCAGGATACTGACGGGGCAAGGGAGTGGAATCAAGAAAATAAAAGGAGGTGTAGTGTTGCTGCTAGGGACAGTGAAGCTCAGTGGCAAGAAGTGAGTGGCAAGCATTCAAACTATTTTTGACTAAACATTTAACTACAGGTTAATTTCTGTAACTGTTCAAGCTGTTTCAGCTACTGAATCGGCATGATGAGAACATTTGAATATGCTCAATAAACACCTGGCCTTCTTTGTGCCACCTTACACTGAAATGATGGAATGTTTATTCTTAACCTGAGGAACGCATCATGTGATAGTTCTAAGTTGTGAAATATTGTCTGTACTCAATGCACATGAGCAGTAGCTTTGACTGGGCATTTGTTTCAGGATTTGACAAAGTGGAAAAATCGACGCAGGAGCACCAAGTCAGAGCTACACAGGAAGTCACAAGACAGGGAGCATGTCATTAACAAGATGACCAATGGGGCTCTGAGCTCTGAAACGACTGATGCCCAAGGAAGTCCAATAAAGAGGTATGAAAAATAAAATGTATAATCAGGCGCATTAGAAATGTTATGGCAAATTTTCAACTTTGTCAAAAGTTATCACAAAGTATTAAGAATAAATGTGCACAGAAAGCTACTGACATAGCTGTAGTGATTTATTTGAAAAAACAAAACAAAAAAAAACTTGTGTAAGCCCCGTGTCTATCCTTATCTCACTCATCTTCAGAGACCAGTCACCAAAGAGATATGACCCTGCTCCCCATCCTTCCTCCACCTCTCCATCAAAACCCTCAAGCTATGATTCGAGGTCACATACTCGAGCTCCACTGGTCCACAGTTATGCCACTGAGGTACCTTTTAGCCTCACAACCCCCACTTGAGTAAAATTGTAGATATTTACTGTTTGTACCTTTGCCCTTGATGAATGGCTCTAGCTGTTTCGTCTGTTTCACCATGGCTTAAGCTGGCTCTTTTTCTTTTCTTTTTTTTTTTTAATTCCCTCCCTCTCTCTGCTGTATTAACCTCTTCTCAGGGATCACTGGTTGAAGGGATGTTTGCCCCTGATGGGGTCATCTTGCAAGAAGAGACCTATTTTGCCACTTTAGCTTCAAATGAAGCAGGAGTTACCACACCTTCTCCAGATAATCCCTTCATTTCTCAACGCAAAGCCCTGACTAGCCAAACTCCTTTCCCGTCAACCACATCTGAACAGCCCCCATCTCTTGTTACAACTACACAGCCAAATGGCACTGTAATCTCAACCAGCAGCTGGAATCCTACTTATGTATCAAGCTATGACAAAGGTCCTTTCTGCTTTGATTCAAAAGATAAAACTCCAGATTTAATTAACCCAGTTGAATATATTGCTACGGAAGACTTGTCACATCAGAGCCACAAATCCCAGGTGTCATCTGCCTTGGAACCAGCAGGGGATGGCAAAACCCAACAGGTTGCAGGCATCTCCAAGTTTTCCAGCAGAACAGGATCGTGGTCCAGTTCAGCAAGCCTTCCCCGTGGTTACCGTCGCTCTGAGGGATCTTCTCGTCTCTCTTCTGCCATCACAGCCAGACCCTTTGGAGTCAAGCAGTCCAGGGTCACATCACTACCAAGACTGTTGAATGTGAGTGCCTGATAACTGTTACCCATTTATTAGATTCCATGTCAACAAAAGGATATCACAATCCAAAAATAATCACCTTAATAGAGTTTCTGATGTTGATATTTCTAACATTTAGAGATGACTTAAAAATGGCTCATAAGAAATAAGTTTTAATTAAAATGAAAAGGCCTGGCACAAGGATTACTTTCTGTAGGACACACTGAATACTATCATTGTGCAGGTATACTTAGCTGGGACACTATGGGGTTTTTATCACACTATTTTCAACTCAAAATTAGGTGAGATTGTGATTCTTATTTCAACAAATGTTCAGCATTGAAACCAAAGCCATGTTAAATGTTTTTGATTGTTTACCTGGACATGCAAGCAGAGGGGGATGTGCTAATCATCCCTGGTTTAAAAAGTAAAAAATGTCCACATTTTCCAAAAGGGTTTTCAAAGACATGTCCTTATTTGATTTCAAAACCCTGTTTATAGAGGTTTTTTAATGGCAGTTTGATGGTCACAAGATGCGTATGGACTTAATTTACCAAGATGATCTTAAGTTGATGCAAGAAGATTTTGTTTGAAAAGGTGGTGTCCATTGGTTGATATCCAGCTGTCTGACATATTTCACTACTATGTTCTACTGATGCAATGAAATTTGTCTAACTGTCCATGTGAGCATGCCATATTTTTATTTTATTTT
The DNA here is from genome assembly GCA_037176975.1 of Arrhamphus sclerolepis. Lineage (NCBI taxonomy): Eukaryota > Metazoa > Chordata > Actinopteri > Beloniformes > Hemiramphidae > Arrhamphus > Arrhamphus sclerolepis. The sequence continues at coordinate 10,915 of JBAMYA010099312.1, read as the reverse complement.
TTTAAACTTCTAGGTAGATGACAATCAGGGTTTGCTGTTGAACAGTGAGAAAGAGAATACTCCTTCTCCATCAAACAAATCCTCTCTTAAAAGACAGACAGCCGCTGCTCATCTGAGGGGTCAGTATCAGGCATCAATTAGACAGAAAAAAGCCAACCAGGCAAGGCTTAAAGGTGCAGAACAGCGAAAGGAAGCAAAAACCAATAGTTTCTACAGCCAGACCCCCCGTCAGGCCACTGGCTATCCTCATCAGCCCTCCACTCAAAGCCAGATCCTGCCCCAGCCTTATACAAGCCTGCAGTCCTACAAGAACAGAAGCTTGTCTCTCTCATCTACAGCAAACACTGACATCTCAAAGGTATGTTGTAACCACTGTGTTGAGCTACTATGCAAAGCACCAGAAACTGGATTTAATTATGTTTAATCAAACTTTTTATTTTTTTTATTTTTTAAGGTTAGTTAGGTTTTTTTTTAAGTTGATCACATTAGCTGATACGCTTCCAAATACATTAATCTACTGTGAAAACATAAGATTTTCTTTCTGGATTGTGCAAAAACAAGAAGTGACTTGTTCGGTGTAATATTGACCCAAATCTTGAATTAGTTTGCACATGCATGCATGTGGATTTATATATGCAGATTAAAAACAGTGAAACATTTCTTTAAAGCCCTGGGTCAGACGTCAGTAGACCAATTGTATAAAACAGATTAAACTATTAAAATCAAATCCATTAACCCATGAAACAAACTTGATGTATTTCATGTTGTTATAGACTTGGCCAGCAGGTGCCGCTGTTTTTTACTGGTCAAAAATTACAACAAATATTAGTGTTACATTTGATAAGATCATTTTATGTTCCCTCGTTTGAGAACATGCAAATTGAGGAAATTTTGTGTAGTGATGAATGGCAACAAAAAGTTATAAACTGATCATTCAGAATATCCATTACTTGTGTAGCAGTTATCTAAGGTCTCTAATTTCCACAAGGAAGTACAAGACATTGGATCACAGGGTGTCACCTTTTGTGTGTGTGTATTTGTGTGTGTGTGTGTGTTTCCAGGTGGATCACAGTGACATGAGAGTGAGCCTGACTCTTAAACCCAACAGTGTACCAGACTTTGGTTTCCAGGCTCATTGGGACCACACAGGGGCAAGAATAAAATTCATTCAACCTGGTAAGACTTTAGGGATGCAGTTTTTAAATCTTTAAGCTTTGTCACTTATATATTAGGATTAGGTTTTGACTAAAGCACGGAGAAAGACTTGATAGAGGCTTTGCACTACGCATCTCATCTCAACTCAAGTGACATTAAAGAGGTATGAAAAGTGTTTGAATTTATTAGAAAAAGAAGCCGAATGTGTGTTGTTGTTTTTTTCTTTTCTTTTTTTTTGTTTTGTTTTTCCAATATTTAAAGGGGGGGATATTGCACAGTAAACAGGTAAAAGATCACGTGGGAGTTTTTCAGTCTTTATGGATTTCTTTGTATTAAACAACTATACATGTAGCCTGTGATTTTTTTTTAATTTATTTATTTATTTATTTTCTCCCCTCTTTTTAAATTGACTATAAATAATTAACATGTGACAGGTGTCACTTACTTGCTGGTTTTCAGTTTTGGATTACTGGCCCTCTTGTCAGCTGGGGAAACAACTTGCTGTGGCTTGATTCACTTTACAGCGAGTCCTGGAGGTGTTCCAGTAGGCCTGTTTTGTGAAAAGTATGTTGAACCTGAACGTTTGACAAAGGAAAACATTTTATTGTTCAAAGTATATTGCAGACCTAAATGATTTACTGTGACCAACCAGCCAACTTGTATTTTTGATATTCCATGGCTGTACGCGATACCTCGATGAAATAATTAATAAATATTTATTTAATTAGATAATTTCTTTAACTTGGGTGGCATTTTTTTTTTTTTTTTTAAAGTGAGTACGAGCAAGCCTGTTCTGCTCAAGTTACCTGTGAAAACAGTTTTTAATGTTTCACCTGTTTTTTTTTCTTGACTGAGGTTTTAATTTATTTGTTTACTCACTCAATTTGTTGAACCTTCTTTCTAGAATCCCCCCCTGGACCTCTGGACCTAACATCTTTTGCCATTTTGTCCTTGCTCCCATGTTTCTTAATTTCCCTGATGTTTCTCCCTCCCTCAGGCAGTCCAGCAGAGCTCTGCCGGCTGTGTGTCAAGGATGAAATTGTGGCAGTCGATGGAGTTGCAGTGACTAACATGAACTATAACCAATGGAAGGATAAAATGGCGTCTTGCATGCAGACTGGCACTCTGACCATGGACATTCGTCGCTATGGCATCAAGGGTAAGATGATGCTATGTCTTTTGTTGCACCCTGAAATCATTTGGCCATTTCACATCTTTCCAGTGTACACAAACATTGGTTCACACTGTGGTCTTATTTTTGATGGCGCTGTGATTTTAATTAGATTGGAGCACCAGTGAGGGAAGCCATCACAGCCAGCCAGGCCAGAGCAGGATGACCCTCAATTTGACTTCCACAGCACCTGTTCTGATAGGTCGTCCTGATTACCATGCCAACAGCGCAGACACTACAGAAACGGCAGAGACACAAGTATTCAAATTAAATGGGCAGACACACAATGTGAGCAAATATTTTAGCCACTTTTTTTTTTTTTTTTTTTTAATGGTAAGAGCTCTAATAGTTGAGCTTGATTTATGATGTGGTCTTTTACCTGACCAGATGATAAAAGTTAAGGCCATGGATGGAGATGTTTATGAGGACCACAATACAGCCAGAAGTACAGGTAATGCGTTTGTAATAGCTACAATACATATACAGAGCAAACTCCTCCACAGATACATTGTACTGCTCTTGTGCATTTTCTTACCCTATCTGTCCGTTCTTGTCATATAGATATTACTATAAAAAATCAGAAAAGGAGGGAAGAATTTTTTAAATGGAGAGGTAAAATACAAGTATGAACTTTACTGTTGTAGCAGCTTTGGTGGCTGGTGCTTGGCCTGGTTACAAATGAATTACAAGAAATCAAAAGATGCACCACCATTGGTTGGCTTTCACTTCTAATAGCTACTGAGATGACAGGTTTATTTTATAAAAAGTGTTCATAATTCATCTGTATATGTAAACTGAAGCAGGATTTGTGCAGCATTTAGCACGTCCTTAAACACAAGACGCACAGCACTGATCATGTCTGTTTACTCTGCATTTCTAAAGGACAAATGTGCAGCTTTTTAGTGATATTGAATGTTCCTTGTGTAAATAGATTCCAAAAAATATTTTAAAATGACCTATTTCATGTGGCTGTCTTTGGTCATTAATGGATCTGATGTGCGCTGTACAATTGCTTCTCTTTCCAGGCTTTGCAGGAATCAGCTCATGGGTTTATTTGTGTGGTAAATGTTTGCTTTTGAGTGTAGATTTTGTTTATTTTAAGCAGCTTGCTAGATCTACAGCTACATCTGCAAAAACCCATCATTTGTTGAACATCAGCAACAGAATGAAGGAGACTGGCATTTGGCATGCAGTGCTTGGATATTTTTCTTTTGTGAACTTTTTTGTTGTATTTCTGAACAGTTTATCTCTCTGTATTTTCATGGTCTCATGCTGGGGATACATTAGCACAACACTGTTCACATTTAAATGCAGTTTTGTTGAGATCTTCAGTCGGGACCAGTTAGATTTTTAAATTACTTTAATCCAGCATGTAAAATTATCGCATTACTCTTTTACACTACATTTGTATATACAGTAGGTCTTCAGTGAACATTTATGTTCATGGGATATATAGCATGGCTGTTCTGTTGCTATATCCAGCTGCTTTGTCCCATAGTACAGCACTGCAAAAGATATGGTCAGTAGCATAACAAAAGTAAATATTGTGCAGTGTTCAGCATTTTCTCAATGTTATGATTTCTAAGTTTTAATGTCTCCCCAGTTTTTTGTATTTATCTCATCCTGTACCCAATGTTTTGCTCGTCTTTACCGTCTTTAAGAGCTGTACAGTGTTCCTTTAGCTGACCGATTATCTTCCCACACAGGAGGTTCAGAATCTGCAATATCTGATGTAAGTTAGCACAACACTTGATCAAAGTTTGTGTGGTCATGCATAAGTTATCCAAAATCTTGTGTACCGCACTGCAATGGTGTTTGAGCTTGCAATCTGTTTGTGCACCGGCAGCTCCAGGTCCCATCCCTCGGCCCCTCCTCATCCAGCTGGTCTTGGGACCATGAGGAGGATCGCAGGCGACAAGAAAAGTGGCAAGAGGAACAAGAACGCCTCCTACAGGTGAATACATTTCTACAAATAAAGGATGAGGCTACAAGCAAAAATATTAATATTTCCTGAAATACAGAAGGGTTTTTATTTTATTTTAAGGAGCAATACAAGCGTGATCAGGAGAGGCTGCAGGCTGAGTGGCAGAGGGCACAGCAGGAGGCGATGTCAGGGGTAATTTCTGTTTACAGCTATTTTTAATTTCCTTAGCTCCCTCAACACTGCTTATGTCAGAGAGAGGTCCTTGGAAGTTTAATATTCCACTTCTGCACAACTATGACCTGAAATATCACATTCACATGTTTAGCCAAAGAATCAAAGATAACCCAGTTCACAACATGGGGCAACAGTGCTATACTTTCAGTTACTGAATAAAGCAATCCAGTGTCGCAAACGTGTCAAAGGGAAAACTAACTTGCTTTCAGCAGAGTGTCTGATATGGCCTCATTTTGCAGCATTGAGTGTTTCCATTAACTATTGATCAGTCTTGCTTGCACTTTGTCATATAGACCAGGACGTGGATGTCGGTTAAAAGGCATAAATGTTTCTTAACCATTTTCTACAAGCTTTAAATCGTTTTATTCATGAACGTTTGTGTTTTGGGTAATTTACCTGCTGCATGACCGACATAATTTATGTCAAGTTCAGAGATTACATAAGAGTTCTTATGCTGGAAAGCAGATTTCTTTTTTTTTTTTGTTTGCTGTTTTTTTTTTTTTTAAACGTCTTTAAACTAGAACATTTTTAGTATTTGTCAAAAAATAAATCTGGCCATGTGATCATTATCAAACTGCAGATAATGTTTTTTCTTTGAGCAGCAGATTTCTTCTAACAAATTTCCATGCAAACGTACTCCTCTATTAAAGTCAACATTCCAAATCATGAAATGTCATGTTTAAGTTGTGATCTTTGATGCTGAAGAGAGGACAGTAATGTTCTAGAGATCTCCAGTTTGTACACACTGATTGTGGATCAAAGAGTCCAGCATTTTAAAGTTTTTGTAAGATTTTATGTTTTCTTGAATGAGATTCCCTCATACATGTTGTGAAGATTAGACTTTAAACCTTGCATTAAATGCTAGAAATGGCATATGCCTTCTGAACACAAGCACACAATTCTTTTCAAGATCCTCAGATTTGAGTGGGATTGATCTCATGTACTGAATTTGTCTTTGTGTGTATACAAACCTTGTTTTCCATAAATTTTAACCAGAATACATTTGAGATCACCAGTGGCTATGGTGCTTCTACCTCTCATTATGTGAATGGACTGACAAAGAAAAGCGAAGAAGAAAAGCAGAACCATGATGGAGAAGATAAGACGGGGGTAGAAGAACATCATGTGCAGAATAACAAGATTCTTGAAAAAGATCGGTAAATAATGCTTACTTTACTAATGTCTCAAAATAACGGCACATTGTCTGAAATGTTTTATTTATTTTTGTTCTCTCTCTCTCTCTCTTTCCCCTCCGTTTGTTGCTGTTGCTGCTTTTTTACCTTCAGGGCTGAGGGGTGCTATGGCTTCGCTCAGTTGTCCCATGCACACAGGTCAGGATAAGTTTTTAAATATTTTATTTCAACACTGAGTTGGACATAATGGTTACTAAGATGCATGTCTGTCTTTGATTGTAAGTGGATTTATACTCTTGAAATAAGGAACTGGTTTTGTTGGTGATGTTGACAGTGAGAGAAAGCTGCTTCATGCAGTAAAAGCACTAACCAGGACTAACCATGCTGTTGTTTTAAAGATGACTCAAATCTAAGTGTTGCATATGCTAAAAACCAAATGTCACCAAAAGATTACTTTTAGGTGTGGATAGAAAATGTCATTCCATGTGACATCTGCCTCTCCAATAGGGCAAAGTCCTCGTCTACGCCAGTATTAACTGGATCCCAAAAACAGACTGGAGGTTAGTTCAATATTGCTTTCTTTTTATTCTATTTTTTCTGAAGATTGACTAGTTTAACCCTTGAATTTTCACTGGTTCAGGCAATCCGAGCAGAAGAAAAGGACAGTGCATGTCAAAGGCTGAAAAAGACAGGCAGCAAATTTTGGAAGAAATGAAGAAAAGGACTCAGCTTCTGACTGACAGCAGCTGGATACGTCAGCGTCGCAGCAGTTTTCACAAGGAACCCATTTATGTTGGAGTCTCCATGAAAAGGTGAATCGTGTTTGCGTCTCATCCAAATTTGATTTTAGCTTTGACTCATTACATGATAGCCAGCTTCGCCTTACTTGTGTTCTATTGCATTTCTTCCTCCCAACTATCATGCACGTTTTTGACAGTTTTTAATATTGTCTGCAGATATGAATCTTTGGACAACCTGGACTCCATGCGTCACTCCTCAGACGTGGTCAGGACATCCAGTTATCGTCGTCCAAACTCTACTGCTGGTCTTTACTGTACTCCGAGTAGAAACGCCTCCTCCCGCTACAGCACTGGATCACTATCATCTCAGAAAAATGCATACACAGATTCCTCTCATTTTAGCAGGTACACGGTACATGTGGATGCTGTTCCCTTCTCTTAACTGTTTTTCTAGACCTTGTCACGCATTCTGGCCTTACAGTGTTAATATATGTGCTGCCCCAGGATGGTCAGTGGCACGAGGACTTGTGGTGTGTGTGAGTGTGTCCTGGGTAATGGGGCAGCCATGATCATAGAGGCCCTTAGTCTCTACTTCCATCTAAACTGTTTCAAGGTGAGAGGTCATATTTGGGTAAAGGTGTGGTCACATTCCTTTTTGAAATTGAATCTCTTGACACTTTTATTTTTCTGAATCACAAATTGTAATTATTTTTTTGTACCTCCTATTGAGGAAACATGTTGTGGTTAAATTCTTATGTGGCCACTCTTTACCTCCAGTGAGGTTGTCATAACTTTAATTTTAATCATGCTTTGGCCATCTGTTAGCATGACATCTTTCTGTGCATTAGCTTATGAGGTTGTTTTCTGGGTTTTGAACTGGTGGCCATTCACACAGAGGTAGCCCTGTGAGTTAGATGCTTATTGTGAAAAACCTACTAGCATTATAGTGAAAACTGTCCTTCATTAGTGTGTAGCTGCAAGTTTTGGTTCAGTCTGATTTGCTTTAGTTTCACTCCAAGCATGCATCCAACTATGACCCCCCCTCCCCCTCCCCCATCAAAATCAGAGCTTGGTGGTCTTTTTTGCTTGGGTGGCAGACAATCTTGATGAAGTGATTTTGACCCAAACAGTCCATGTTACATGTTGAGTGGGTTTCTTTTAAACCGGTCCCAATTCTCACTTCCTTGTCTTCAGTGTGTGGGCTGTGGCCGGCGTCTCAGAGGAACAGAGACCAGAGTCCGTGTTCGCGTACGAAACAGGAAGCCCTACTGTGACCGCTGCTATTTCCATCTCAAATGTGAGTATTGGTCTTGTGTGAGACACTGATCCTGACTGATCTTTATTTTGAAAATGTACCACGCCTTGTGGTTTCTGCACCTCGAGGCTTTTGATTTCTCTTTGAAAATAAAAGTGTTACAACTGTGGCCTTAGTGTTAACGGCTGTAACATTAAGGCTACAGTAAATGTAACCAGGTTAATGTTGGTTGTGTGTCTCAAGTTGAAATGAAACCAGTTTAATGTCTAACATTATGTTTTTGGCCACAGATGCCCTCTTCATGTGACCAACAGGCTGTACTCCCAACTGAAGAGTGAACAGAACGACTGACCTTTTGGGAAAATAACGGAAGAAAATCACCCATATAGCCAGTCTGACTTTTGCTTCCTGATTATTGCTAAGAATGTAGTTTGTCATTGACAAAATATTGACAGTCTGAGGATCCACATGCAAAGTAGATTAATGGCTATTTTTATCAATTTCCCTTAGCTTGAGTGTCTTTTTTTTTTTCCTCTCTGTAATTCTATGAAAATGTAGATTTAATATATAAAATTAGTTAATATAAGGACCATAGATGCTTGATATTTGAAGTTAGTGTTGCTCATCATCAGATCTGTGTGCTATCTTTCTTTACCCAATGATATGATGTAAATGTAATCTACTATGGAAGTACATTTCACCAGTATGCTGAAGCTTTTTCTGTTAAGCTGTCAAAGTGCACACTGGGATGAATCACTGTCTTTTCTTCTTTTTTTTTTTTTTTTCCCTTTACAGGAAAAATGTCTTGCGTTTTTGTAAATAAAGTGCACTAAATGTAATCGAGCTTTTTTTTTTCTTTGTTTTAATTTTCTGTTCTTATATGTACCACATGGTGGCATCATTGGCCTCGAGGTGAAAGTGGTCTAGTCTGGCAAAAATGTCATAGTTTGAATATACTCAAATTTCTCGCAGCCACAATATTATATAGAAGCTCTTTTGTCAGATGTTAGTGAAGCGTGCCTTTTATTTGATGAATAAGTTGTTTTCTCTAATAGCTTTAAGTGCAATGACGACCTACATGAAGCCAACTGGACATGAAGAATAACAATCTTAATTGGACATAAAGAAGAGGGGAAAAATGCTGTCATTGGAATTGAAAAGATAACTTCTACTTTTGGAAAAGAGGTTGCACCTTTTTGTTCTTTGCAGTCTGTTGTATAATGCTACAACACTGTGTGATGCATCAACATTTCAAAGAAAGCTAATCTGATACAGTAAGGTGTTAGGGGAGAGGACAGCGAGTCACATGGAAGATGTTTATTTCAATACATATCAAATGGGGTGGAAAAAAAACATAATTGTGTAATAAGATTTCTGAAATATTCAAAAAAAAAAAAAATATTGCTTCAAGAAGAAGCTGTGCATATTTGCCAAGATTTCTGGAGCAAAACTGTGTGTACATACAGAAAGTATATTTTGTGATGTCACTATGTTGTAGAAGAGAAACAAATGTTGCTCTGTTGGGCAAGAAAATGGCAAATCTTTAAAATGTATTGGATACAACTGGAAAATTAGCAGTTGCTGTATGGCGCTGAAGTAGAAATTTATGGCGTAACAAAATATCTTTTTAAAGACAAAGGTAAATAATTAAGTGATATTTGGATAAATAATTATTAAAAAAATGTTTTTGGACTTCTATTTCTAAATAGGTTGGAACTTGGCAGGAGAACTAGAGGAAGACTAGAGATTTATTGATGCAGTGAAAGAGAAACGTAGTTAGTTGTGAGTCGATGCAGAGGACGGGGTTAGATGGAGGCAGATGGCTCACTGTGGTGACCCCTGAAGGGAACAGCTGACAATATATTTTTGAATATACAAATGAACTGTTCCCTGATCAAATCTACTGATTTGAATACATTTTCTAATAGGCAAATATATCATTTTCCTCTTGGTTCTTACAAAAAAAAAAAAAAATGTCATTGAACTAATAACTCAAAGTGTTTTTCACCTGTACAGTAGAATAATGCTGACATCTCTGCTGGATTCTCCCAAACTGTTATTTTTCTTACCTCCAAAGTTTAATTAGAACTACACAGGTTTTTGTGAAATCGTAACTCATCTAGATTATGTAGTTATGTGCCATTTCTTGTTTACAAATTCTGCTTTAAAGCAGAAGAGTTTCCAATGAATAAATCCATGTATATTAAAAACTGCTGAAGCAATGCACTGAGTCAAGATTATAATGACTAATGGACCCAGTTAAATAAAAATGAATCCACCCCCCCCCATACACACACACACACACACAATACATGAGGCATAAAGCAAAATAACAGTTTTGATAAAATAGAAGGAAATTGGTGAAGCCTTTTTTTTTTTCTTAAGTTACAAAAGGAGAAGGGAAGTTCACTGGTCTCGGGTCAGCTGGATGAATGTCATGCTCTAAAGTGATAGATTACAGCTCTGACGTATGCAGTTGCTCTGATTAGGTCACTGTGGTTTTAATAAAAGTTCCTCCAAAATTTAGAGCCTGACAAGCTATCCCACATTTATAGTTGATCTATGAGCCATGACTTTTTTTTTTTTTTTTGGTAGGCCACTGCGTGTACTGTACTGGACTAGAACAAAGCCTGTATGAAGAACTATACTGATACAAATGATCCATCTGGTGTAAATGATATCAAACTCTCCAGTCAGTTTTGTTTTTATTATGTCAATATTCAACGTGGGTGGATGAGGAAATGGAGCTACTGTGACACAGTATAGCATTGTGAATATATAAAATAGGCTGTGGCAGTTACAAGAGTTTATTGGTTGTTTTACTTTTCTGTAGACAGACATCCAGAGACAGTAGCACAGAGATGTTAAACACTGGCCATTCAGTGCCTCTGGCCTAATGGATGGAAATGTTTTCACAGTTCACTGTGACTTGGTCCTTTGCAAGAGAGAGATCACTTCCCCAAATGCACGAGGAGAAACATTTTTTTTTTTTTTTCAGTTTCTGACATCCCTCATCTGTTTAGGAATGATACTTGTGACTCCAGCACGCCCTATTTAAACACAATTGCAGAACTGGAAACAGCACAGGGTCAAACAGAATGGTGAGGCTACATGGTTAGACATTTGTTTGATTTTAGCTTAAGTTTAAAGATTAATCTCGACTGTACACAAATCTTACAAAGGAATAATGTCTAACGTTCCTTAGTATAAAATGTTTAAATGCTCTTTGAAACTGATTTTCCTTTAATCCTCCGTATGCATCACCCTCTGGTGTTTTCCATTTTTTGGTTGCTTTTTTGGAGC